>JAGDQP010026919.1:10805-25445 GCA_022664845.1 Lepisma saccharinum
TTATTATTATTATTATTATTATTATTATTATTATTATTATTATTATTATTATTATTATTATTATTATTATTATTATTATTATTATAACAAAAATAATACCACATGCTGTAGATACAATTGGAGATTAATGTCCTAAAGATTTACCTAATTATGCACAAGGCTCGCACATATTTCTTAAACTAGGAAATTTATTGTACAACATTCATAAAATGTCGAAAAGAAGTTCATAGAGCAAATACGCTTGTTATGTAAATCCAACTAAATATGACTGTAGGATATACCAAATATTAAAACAATTTTTATCTACTTGCAGAGCAAGATCATTGTTCTGTCCTTGCTTCTAATATATATACTTTCCGATGACTTCATTGTTGAAGTCTTTCAATCCCGTAAGAAAACTCGCTCAACTGATAACATTGCAAGTGAAGGTAATTGTACAATCTGAACAGTAAAATAAAAATTGTGTTCTGCAGACTGCTACAGAAAGAGGCCTATTAAGAGGAGCCACCACTGAATAGTAGATAACATAATTATAACCAAACTTTTCCTAGATCTGTGAATGTATAAAATGCATGCAATCACTAAAAAATCATAAATGGAAACCACTTTGTTATGTAATTTATTCAGTAAGCTTCAAAATGTAAGATGGACTCACCTCTATGCAGTGAATGACATCATTCTTCGTAAAGAGTACCAGGAATTAGGCGCACACTCCGTACACGTAATGTAATGTTCTGTTGTACACAGCCTATCTTTAATGTCAATTAAATCATTTACGAATTATACGTTAGAACTCTGGCTCGAATACAATGAATCCGAACAAAAACACCAGAGGTGCAAAAAGTGGAGCCAAGTTCTTTAGCCCTAAAAAGGTGTGAAATGGGAGACGGATGAGCCAAGTTCCTTGGTGACAGCATGTAACAGGAACAAAGGAACTTGGCGCGAGCTGGCAACAGTTTTAAGGTTGGTGGCGGTGGACGTAGTGGGTTTTAGGATCCCCACCACCCTTATAGCTTGAGGATCATGAACCTTGCCACTTCGCGCCAAGTTCCTTTGTTCCTGTTACATGCTGTCACCAAGGAACTTGGCTCATCCGTCTCCCATTTCACACCTTTTTAGGGCTAAAGAACTTGGCTCCACTTTTTGCACCTCTGGTGTTTTTGTTCGGATTTCACAGCTTTTTGTACGTGTATAATATATATACTCGCTCGCTCGGCCTCGTTTAGGTCCTCGCCCCCCGTAGCCGGCTGCGGCCTTAACTTCGAGTTTTTGGGTACTTACGCCCCTTTATCGTAACCACTCTCCAGGACACTGTGCTTCCATGTTGCAGATTTTTTCCCATACCCACCACCCGTGGGAATGAAATATTTATTGAAACATAGGGAAGCTTTGCCATATTTATTGTAACCTACTTGTGATGATACAGCAAATTTGCTTCCTGCTGGCGGCCCTAAAATCCACCACCACCAACCCTAAGGCTCGAACATCACCTGATGTTTTGCTCGGATTTCACAGCTTTTTATACGTGTATATATATATATATATACTAGGTTCGCCTCGCTGGGTGTGCTGCCCCAGAATTCCGTGTTCGCCCCAACTTCAAATTTTTAGGGTTACGCCCCCTTTATTGTGATCAGACTTTCTGGGGACAGCGCCCCATGCTGTGCAGACCTTTTCCGATATCGCCTCGGGGGCTGCACGCTCATAGCGCTGGTTTGATCCATTTATTGAAACATTTTCGTGATGGTACACCTTCATACCAAATTTCGTTTCTCTAGCTTCAGTGGTTTGGAAAATGGTATTTGGGCGGCTATGTTGAATTAAAGAAAGCGATTTTTAAAAAGTTTTCTTACATTGCCGTTACCTACTTGTGATGGTACACCTTCATACCAGATTTCGTTTCTATAGCTCGAATGGTGTGGAAAAAGTTTTTGTGCGGCCATTTTGATCCAAGTTAACAACTTTTTCAAAAATGTAAATTATTCCTAAACTACTCTTGTTAATACACCTTTATGCCAAATTTCGTATCTCTAGTTCAAACGGTCTGGAAAATGGATTATGAAGTCAGCCATTTTGGATTCAAAATGATGTCTTTGCAGATATTTTGTAATCTACTAGTGATGATATACCGTCATACTTCGAAATTTCATATTTCAATTTTTAACATCTTTTTTCTTACAGAACCTCAAAATCGCTGATTTCGCAATAAACTCTTGTTCCTGTATAGCATGCTGACGTTTTGTGACACGCGGAACTCGGCTGCATGCACTGCCGTACGTGTTGATACTCCCCTCGATTCGCTCGCGTCGCTGCGCCAAGAATCCCACGGCAGGCCGCGCATCGAACTTGAGGAGTTTGGAGGAACTGCGTCTTTTTATCACAACCAGAATCTGCAGTGCACTGCGCCACATGATGCAGATATTCCCTCATACTCCAGAGCGCTGCGTCCGAATGGGGAAACTTCCACATTCTGCCTGTATAACATGCTCCTGGCAGTGCTAACGTTTGTGACGAGTAAAACTTGGTGGGACACGCAGGAGTATTGGAAGTTGGCGCGAGGAACTAGGCTCATCCATATTCCATTTCACCACTTTTTAAGGTTGAAGGAGTTGACTGGACAGTTTGCACCCCTGGTGCTTTTGCTCGTATTTCGCAGCTTTTTACACTTGTATATACTCGCTTCGCCTCATTGGGGCGCTGCCCCCAGAATTCCAAGATGGCCTCGCTGGGGCGCACCCCTTTATTGCAATCAGGCTCCAGCTGGGAACTGTAACCTAGTAGGGGAGACGAGCCGAATTTATTCTAACCTACTCGTAATGGTACACCTTCATACCAAATTTCGTTTCTCTAGCTTCAGTCGTTATAAAGTGGGGCTTAGGCGGGCATTTTGGATAAAAGATGGACACATTTTTAACGTTTTCTTATATTTTCGTGACATACTCGTGATGATACACTGTCATACCAAATTTCATTTCTCTATCTCGAACGATGTGAAAAATGGTATTTCAGCTTCCATTTTGAATCAAAGATGGTGAATTTTTTAAAATGTTGTTATGTTTTCCTAAACTACTCTTGATAATACATCATTATGCCAAATTTCGTATCTCTGGCTCAAGCAGTTGGAAAATGGATTTATGACACCCGCCATTTTGGATCCAAGATGGCGTCTTTAGATATATTTTGTAATATTTTCATAATCTACTCATAATGTTGTACTGTCAAACTAAATTTAATTATTCTAGCGGCAGCCGTTTAGGCTGTGTATTCTTTAAAAGTTTAGTTTTGGCGGCCATTTTGAATTCAAGTTGGCGACTTTTTCAAATTTTTAAAAAGTTTTCTTAATTTGCTACCAATGATGTAGTTTCATACCAAATTTCACTGTTCTATCTTTAGACGTTAAGGCTGTGTATTCTTTGAAATTTTAGGTTTGGCGGCCATTTTGAATCCAAGATGGCGACCTTTTCAAAATGTCGGAATTTTTCCTGTATCTACTTATCATCCTCTACCTTCATACCAAATTTCATGTTTCTAGCTTACTCCAAACACCCTAAACAATATGATGAGTGAGTCAGTCAGTGAGTGAGTGAGTGAGTGAGTGAGTCAGTTAGCCTAAAATGTGCAATTTCAGGGGTCCACAACTAGAACATAGTTTGAGATACGAATATGAAATTTTGTACATCTGCACATATTTACCATATCTCCTTAACGGCAGAAGCTCATATTCCTATCTTTAACATCTTTTTTCTTACGGGGCCCCCAAATCGTCGATTTTGCCATAAACTCTTGTTCCTGTATAACATGCTTCTGGCAGTGCTAACGTTTTCTGACGTGAAGAACTTGGCTCATGCACTGCCGTGCATGTTGATGTGTTGTTCTTTAATTGTACACACACGAAAAAGAAACACGAAAGAGAATAAATCCGGGTTTCGTCCACTTGTCAACACGTGCCAAACTGAACTCCCGAGAGCGATTGACTCTGAATCGTCACAAACACTCTCTGCCATCCAAAAATCAAGGGGGACGGAATGTTAATAATAAAAGAGGGGTACTGTGCCTTTTTCGGTAAAACTCAAAGATTTTACAGTAACACACACACATTTTACAACTTCAAACGATTGAGAAACAAACTTTGCTGTCAATGGAAGAAATCGTCCCTACGTCACACCCAATTCCAAATTGTTATTCCCTCCCCCGCCCCAATCACCAAACACACACCATCAGCTTGAAAATACTGGCAAATCTCTGGATATCGGCCACCGGAAATAGCCTATAATTCTAAAACCCAACCATTCTTTATACTCTGAAGTGAATTGGTGTTTGGGAATGAGGATGAGTTCGAAACAAGTCTCCAATTGTCTGTCACACCAAACCAAGGGTCACTGGAAAACACCCCCACCCACCCACCCCCACACACACACGAAAAAAGAAAAAAATGAAAGAAAAAAAAGAGAGAGGCGGGTGAAGATAGAAAGAAAGAAATAAGACAAAACCGCTAGCATTCATTTCAATGTTGTATGTAACATGTATCCATAACATTGCATGAAATTTTAAAAGCTCTAAGGATTAATAATTATGTTATGTACGGTATAAGGATCTTGGTTGAAATATTTATTCAAGTGCGCTCTAGGCTCCGGTTTATCAAAATTATATTTTACGTCACGACTTCCAGAATTTTGAAAACATTGGTCTGAGTTACGAAAGTAATACAAAAGTTACGTAAAGTCCTTTCCTTCCAATTCAGTTTAGTTGTATTTACTGTAGCTGTGGGAAGCATTTGCGGTGAAACTTACACACACACAAACACACACACACAAAAGTGTTGACAAGGCAAGTTAACATTAGTGTCTACTTTTCATTTTTGTACCTCGTTCCACCGGGTAAGAAAGAGTGCGCAAATGTACCAAAAAATATCACCCACCAAACAGCTTCTGTTCCCTCTCCTCCTCTCTTTCTCCCTCTCGCTCTCTCTTTCCACTCTCCTTCATTTGCTTGCCGAAACAAGTGGTAAGAACTATAAAAAAGACTTCTTTTTCTTTTTTTCTCTTTTTGCCTTTTTCTTTGGCGAGCATTCATTCTGGAGGATTGATTTGCTCTTGGGTCCTAAGGTTGGTGGCTGGACCTCTTCAGTTCTGAAAAACAAGAAAAGAAGGACGGGTACGGAAAGAGAAGAAGGAGATGGTGTTGGTGCTTGTAAATTTTAGAATGTCAATTTTCAGATGAGAGATAAAAAAAAGTTCCGAATCGGCTTATGCCATAATTGCTCGCGGTGCTTGACCTACAAGAATCCCCTCCCTACAAAGGGTAATAAACCAATCCTGCAAGATCAGACCATCTCTTAGGGCCACATGCACAGTCGTTCCGCGGGGTACCCACGGAAAGCCTGAGAGACCCTTGACCATTTTGTGTTGCACAGTCATCCCGTGGGACTGAAAGAGACCCGCGGCCTCCACACGGCATCAAGGATTTGACGCGGGAGGATCGAACCACCCTTGGCTGTCCCGTGGGTGATGTGTATATGTACACCTCGTGATTTTATTTCTGTATTTTTCGAAATATATTGCATTTTAGCCATGAGTGTTGCTTTAACAATAGACAAGAAAGTGGTACAAGTAATTTACAAAACATTACGTTTACGATCAGACCATTTATGTTAATTATTTTATAATTTAAAAAAATCTGCAGTGTTGACGTACTGTCGTAATAACATTATTATAGTCTATGGTGCTGCTCAGTAATGGTAGGGGGAAGGATAGGTTCAATTCACAAGCCTGTAGCTGTAAAGGTTTTTCTAAAAGTAAGCGTAGTTTATCGAACGGATCCATAATTCGTTTAGAAAAGAAAATGACTTTCTGGTGCATGTATTATAACATTAATTCGCAGCATGTTAACGTAAATAGCAGATCGTGCAGAGTAGTGTATTGGCTTAGCTTTCATAGGTCTTTGAGTGCCACACATATCACATCTCGCAAATAGTCATACCGATGAACTTTGCTTTATATAAAATAATAATAATATTTCTCCATGGAACAAATGGGTTAACTTCCAAAGTTGGTGGTCAATTTCTAGTAAAATTTACAGGGAAGAAATGGATAATTTGCTCGTTTGTGTAGTTGATAATATATAAGAAGAGCGAATGTTGAGTTTATTTTATTATATAAAATGTGATAAATATGGAACTATTTGGGAAGCGGAGGTCACCACTTGCCGGAAGGTTACCGCATGATTGGATTGTGGGCAAGTTACGAGCATTCATATTTTCAACATGGCTACAGGTGTAGAGGGACATTACCCAGGATGTGAGTTAACACCATTGCAGTTTGTGAAACTATACGACTATAATGAAGAAAATCTTTTGAAACTGTGTGAAAGTAATGGTTTAATAAATCTAAAAACAAATTGCAGGAAGTGTGGTAAGCTTCGTTCAGCCGAAAAGAACTGTAACGTATATGAGAACAAAAAGTGTAAAGATACATGACCGCACCTAAGTTTACCTAACCTCCACGTTCCCATGGTCAATAATTGAGGAGAATCTACGAAAATGCAAGAAAGCAAATATTAATAATAAATATGAAAATATATTTTGATAATATACATGCCCGCACCAAACCTTACCTAACCTCCACGTTCCCATGGTCACTAATTTAAGATAATGTACGAAAAATGCAAGAAAGCAATTATTAATAATAAATGTAAACATCCTCACCCTGCGCGGTAACCGAACGAAACAGAAAACCAGTGAACTGGACGTAAAAAATGATGATTTTTAAATTTTTATAGCTTTCATCATTCTTTTAGCCGAAAACCAGACGGACGACCAACTTCGGAAGTAATGCCGAACAAATTTCACGTTGTGCTCATAGTTTAGAACTTGAGAAAGGAGAAAAATGTTCGCTTGAAATTAAACATACATTACGCTAGCTTTTCACAATTTGGGTGAGCAGCCAATTGAAACACGCGTTTTATTGCGTGTTCTACATACCACGTAATAAAACTCGTGCTTCAATTGGCTACTCACCCAAATCACACGCAAAGCAAGCTAGCATGTAAATCAGTCCTTATCAAGGATTCTGCCAGACTCCCCAACCCCTACAAATCGTCGAGCATCCCCCCAATTTTAATATCTTTGTAGTTAAAAGTGAAAAATATTTACATTCCTAGCTTTGGCTTTACGTTACACAAACTGAAAATCCTCCCCTAATTTTAGCAATTTCAAACATGTCATAAACTTAAGTCAACGTCCCGACTTTTTCAAATGTAATAGTGTAGTCTCCTGGACTTTCTATCCTGGTACCGTCATTAATAGCGGGCAAACAAAGCCCTGTTAACAAAATGCCAAGTTGGGATATTTAGGTAATGCTCCATTTTAGTGACTTTACAACCTTTTTACTCTTAATTTTTCCATGTAATTTCATTCTCTTTTAGCTTAATTCAATTTGCTACGGTAGGCCTAGGTTCGGTTAGGTTTACTCAGATATGAAAACGTAAAAAAGACCATAAACTGATTATGGTGGAGCAATTTCCGATATTATTTTTTCAATATGCTTCCTAACAGCATGGTTAATACAATTGCTTGCTCTTTCTGTTAAATAAAATGTTCCATTTTTCTCTGATTTCTCCTAACATACATTTTCGTGATTTATTTTTTAACGCTTTCAAATAATTTCCCATGATTACATATTTCTTTCTCTCTCCTTTTTTTTTCTTTACAAATTTTGATACCAATGCCTAATTAATGATCAATATATTTTTCTTTTCTGATAACATGAGAGAAAAGCTTATTGTTACTTCTTCGTTAGAGTTATATTCTTCAGTTATTTTCCACCACACGTCACCTAATTCTTTTTATTAGATGCTGTATTGGTAATTTTACATTCCCTTTGTCCTTATATTTTTCGTGTATTTAGACAAATAAGCTCCTCTTTATACGTATACGAAATCACTTTGGGCTTGCGAGTTTCTAACGTTCTCTCTTCTTGCTAGAAACAATCAAATAAATGACAAAACTATCGAACGCAACGTGATCGTCTACTTTTTCCATTATTTTTCTAGCCTCGCTGCAGGCTTATTTTACTTAACAAGCCCGCGGCTCAACCGTCACCGCGGGATTCCGTCGTAAGGCACTATGCAATAGCAACACAAAGTGATCCCTTCGGCAGACCGCGGGGACGGGGCACCCACGGGGCAGCTGCGGGTCTGACTGTGCATATGGCCCTTAGTAAAGAAAAAGAGAGTCGAAGATTCAAGTTGCAATCTTCAAATATATTTAATCACCGAAGTCTGAAAATTATGTGAAAAAGTTTGCTTCTTTCTATTGAGGCATGTTTCTTTTTATTATTTCTCCGAGACTCCGACTAAGGCAAAAATGAAGAGCAGGTTGATTCGAACCATTGGGAGGCTAGGGTGAAGGGCCCCTTGGAAGGGTCGGGCACTCGCCCCCCTCCCTCCCCCGTGTTGCGGGTTTCGCGCCATAGTAGTTACGCCCCTGCTCAGAGGTCTTCTTGATGCAGATACGTTTTTTCTCTTCGTAGGACGTTCATCATTTGATTTCATGTTGGCGAATAAGTGAAAAAGCTACCGCTCATATATGCGAGTATAGCTCATGCGCTATTCCGACACTGTGATTACAGCCAGCTATGACAAACTTGAAAACAACCATACAGTATACTGTTGATAATTCAACCCTACTATATACTAGGATTCTTCTTTAGACTGAATGAACAGAAAGTCCCCTGGGGTTTGACCTCAAAACGTGGTCTCATGGCTTCCTATCCTATTGGGATCCTTCGTATTCTTCCCTTCCTACCTCTCAGAAATCTTCCGGTGGGTGATCCAGTGCGTGCAAAGTAAGTATATAATAAACTAAGAAAGGAACGCAGACTTGGCCCTCCGTAAGCTGAAAACCGGGGTTGCAGGTGGGAGCTCGTGTGACGTCATCCGGAATTGTATAGAGGAACCAGCTAACGTCATATGCTATTGAGTATTTGACAACGTGAATCTCGCATTTCTTCTAGGAAAAACATTGTGGTTGTTGGGTGTAGAGATTTTTTCTTCTGTGAACTACTGCAATGATTAATTATTTGTTTATTTTAATTGCAACTCCCGGGACGAAAACAGGAACATTCAAAAGCGAGCGTTTGAGACACTTGAGAAATCTCCCCGTAAAAAGATGTCTCAAACCTACTGAATTTGTTTCCTTTAGTTCCTAAACCATTGGTGAAAAAATATGGAAGCAGAAAAGGTAATTAAACGTGTCCAGATAAACTCTGGTAAACTTTATTTTTATATGGGCCAGTCTAGTAACTTAAGACTTCGGCCCGTCACAATTCGCCTTTATCTGTTAAAATCCACACCCATGCCCCTGCCAGGACTCGAACCTGGGACCTTCGAGCCGATGGCCTACCGCCGCAGACCGCTCGGGCACCCGGCCGGCAAACGTGCCCAGAGTCTGCAAGAAGAAAGCAATGTTATAGTGATGAGACTCAGAAAAACTGTAATCGTCCACAGGCGCAAGTAAAGTACCTGAGTGAGAAGCACAAACAAAATGTCGATTCATTAGCATTCGTGGATAGAGAGAGAGATCAGTTTCAAGAAAATGGTTGTTGAAATACCACAAAAAAGAAAATTCAGTGTTCATTGAACAGAAAACGCAGACAAAGAGTGGTCCAAAACGAGTTTTGAAAGCTTTATCGCTAAGATGTGCTTCGCGAAAAGCATATATGTACGAAATTAGAAGACATCTCTTCCAAGTATATCAACTTGAAAAGCGTGGACTAATCCATTTCAATGCAAACCTGGCTATTAGAATATATACCGTAATTGATATTATGAAAAGTTGTGGTAAACAAGAATTTGCAGTCTTGAATTTCTTTTCTTTATTCTATTTTTCACAATTATGCAAATTTTGTATTAGTGGAATTATGACCAATGATAATTTAATCAAATGTTGATCTGACTTCTGTGTTTTCTGCCTTTTGATGCTGGCTGATACCTTCTGTATATATATATAATAAAAATAAATCACAGTTATATTCGATCCACTACTGGATGAGGCCTCTCCCCGGAGGGAGGGAGGGAGGTCTACTGCTCACACGCTGACCAGACGGGTTGGGAGAGGACAGCCTAAGCCACTAGGATAGCCACTATCTTTTATTAATAGCAGCTCCCCAATTGCATCACGATGCAGGGTGGGCAGCTGGGCACCGTTCCGTACCACACGCCTTAGAAAAAATCCGTTCCGTTCCACACCTATACATAAATGTGATATTTTGTTTCTTACTGCTGTAGTTTTCGGGACAAAATACCCAGGGGCACTTGGGTTACCTAAATAATAAACTAAACTTTTAACTGTACAGGTTATCTTTTTAAACTAAATACGGTCCGATGTTAGAAACACGTGACGCTAGACGTCATTTAAACAAATTGTACGGGTCATGTAAATGTACAGGTCTAACTTATTAATATTATAGCATATTTTTTAAAATATATTTTTTTCTATTTCGTCTTCATATTTTTCCTTAGAATTTCTTGAATCGATATTGAGAGAAAATGTCTAGACTTCTAGTCTAAACCATCAAGTTGAGAGACTATTTGCTCAAATGAAAAACAAAAATTTGCTTCCTAGAAATTACGTACAACAATGTAATAAATCGAAAACTAAAATGTTGGCAGTGGGCCATATTAGGAACATGGGGTTCCCAATATGGCCCGCTATAGAAAACAGGAGCATATGGCAAAAATTATGTGTAACCTTTCTGTATTACTCATATGGTACATACTGAGAGATATACATTTCAAGCATACATAATTTATATGACATTGAAAAACCAAGAAATTGTATTAATACAAAATACCAAAATTTGTAAAAAAAAAACAAAAAACAAGTGAACATACATGAATACAAAATATGAATAAATAAGAATAAGTGTAACACAAACGAAGAAGTTTCGAACGCCACGTCTCACATAAGGGACAAACAAATAATCCGTGATCTTTAGCGGTGATTCCAACACACTCTTCATGAACGTATTTGCGCTAAGACACGAAAAGAGCATGTCTGCAACCCTGTCTTCCTGACAAAGGTAACCAACCAAGATTTGCAAGACTTGGAGCAACTCAGTGTCGGTTCTTCAGGACTATTAGAAGCAGTTGCAGAAATTCTGATCGTTTTAAAGTGATGACTGATGACACTTGCTTTGTTTTGGTTTAATCTTCTTATTCTTTGTATTGGAATAGATAGCTTCCTTATTACCTGGCATAATCTTCGTTTTAAGCTTCATTACGATGATGAGTGTTCAGTACAAACAATTCAAATATCCAATTCTTTCTTTTTAAACAGTTATGCATTTTGCCCAATATGACGGTGAGCCATATTGCGCACTATTGACCTCTGCTTTTTCTGGCGCCTGCTAGTTACACAGTGCATGCGTCACACACATTTTATAATCACGTATCCTTGTATAGCTACATTATCCATGCATTATACTGATTAGGCTTTCAACTAGAGAGACTGAAACGACACATTACTTACTATGCTCAAATAACAGACACCAATTTTTTGCTCAATATTCCACTTCAACTGGAGCTGATGCCGCTCACGCTAATCGCAAACAAATGAGTCGCGGGAAAATGCTTTCTTTTGTCATGAGGATATAATTTATTGTGAAATCTAGTAGCAACAACGGATAGCTGCAGAGATCTGAGGGGTGGGCCATAATCGGTACGCTTGCATAAACTCCAATCAATTGGCACTTTTCACGGCAAAATATGAAAACAGTATTTCCGTTCTTTCGATAATATTTTCCAAATATTTAATAATTTTGTAAGAAACAATCGCAACGTTGAACGTAACACAGCCTTTAATATGGAACATAGGATTAGATAAATCAACCAATTTGTTATTTTGTTGTTCATATCCAAAAATCATGTCCCCCAAATTATTATATTCACACACAAGGCCTACCCATGATGCACGAATAGACTAGATAGACCCATGAATCAATCCGAAATTGTTATTTATCTTGTTCAACCCTGACTGACTAAATACCATAACCATAATAATAGCAAATGCAAAAAAAAAAAAAGGTTTGTAATAAAATACTACGTTCATGGGTAATTGAGGTTATGTTGCGTTCAACATTACAATCGTTTCTCCCAAGTTCTGATTAATTTGGAAAAGATAGCCGAAAGAACGGAAATCCTGTTTCCATATTTTTGCTTTTAGAAGTGAATTTACCGATCGATTGGGAATTTTCGTTTCGTCATATATTTCTGAAAACACAACACAAGGGCTATCGAGTGGCATAGTCCAAATTTCCCCTCGTCTCATTGATCTACGTATCCTCTCTGATTTGCCCTACCTAACGAGTTAAATGAGTGATTAGAACTGTATATTCGTGTTCGGGAGGTAAAGAGATGCAGGAAGAAAAACAATTGAACCTCTTCTCGAACGAATTGTTCTTGACTATAAAAATAGTTCAACTTTCTTTCTTTTTCTTTTTCTTTTGCAGACGTGAAAGCTATCTTCCCAACCCCACTCTTTTTTGGGAGGCAAAGAGGAGAATCTTCCGCGAGTTCTAATTGTTCAGACTATAACGCCCCAAGCTGATGGAGGAAAGATTTATTGCTGTTAGGATCAGTAGCAGCGAGAGCGACAGACTGCTTCTTGGCCATTAACTTCCACATTTTCCCGCAAAACAGAAATTGTCGCTAGCTCTCACAAGTTCTAGAGCATTTTAAAACTGTTTATCGTTTCATTAATCGTATTGAAACTATGGTATTAGTTTCATCATAAACATATTCACACCGAATAAAAAAGCAAATTTCAGAGATTGAAATCATACGTAACAAGTTACAATATTTTTATACGCTGCCATGTGGGATAGTGATTTCATTGTACTTTCGTGTTTCGCACGGAATTTGTCCACTCAATAATCGTGCTTACCAACAATTAAAATGTTCCAAAAACCTGCATTCTTAATCTGAAACTCCATAAATTTATTCATATCACAATTCAAGGTTTCGGGATTCATCTGGCCATTTTTTTCTGAAATCCGGTAAATTTTTCATTCCAAAACGACTCAATAAAATTCATGCGTTACGTATCGCTTAGCATCAAAACTATCATTAATAAATTGCTAAATACAGCGAAATCTCTGTCCAGAATACCTACTTTTGCACATGCAACTCGATAAAAAACAAACAAGTATTATTATTTTAAAAAAAAATCAGTGTGAATAGCCCTTAAAACAGAGGGAAACACCATCACAAAATGCTTACGTATAAAAACAAAAACAGACACTTCTAGTTATATGGTCCGTGTTTTAACCAATCATCAAGGCACCATCAATGGCTTGCTTACAAATGTAGCCTTCATCTATAGAAGACGCTATCGGGTCAAACCATCTCACTCACCACCTCCATTACCTGTCAGATGCAAGAGATGCCAACAGTACAATTCACACCTTACCTCAGCCTGTCCAAACACTCCTACATGTGCATACTGTACCGGTCCACATCCGACTAAAGATTGCAACAACCTTCAGCAACCACCCAAATGTAACACCTGTGGCTCCCAACACCCCACCTTTAGTTATAAGTGCAAAAGTCGCCCTGAACCAAATCCTGAAAACCCTGGACTTGTTGTACCAATACGTATCCCTGAACCACCACCCCAGACTCCACCCATCACCTCAATGTCACAACGAATTACCATATCCCAATTCCTAACATTTATTACCGTCGCGCTTCAAAACCTGTACCCCTTTCAACACCATGAAGTTCTAAATCACCTACAATTCGCAGCCTGTACAGTACTCAACGCCAACCTCCTAGCCACATACTCCGGCCCCTATGTACTTGTACACACCCATCCACTTGAAACAGAAGTGTAATGTCATTTTGACCTACCAGACAGTTTATCATTGATCTCACCATCACTCATCTTCATAATTAGCACTGTATTCATCCATGTACTACCAGGGCCTCACTTGTCTTCCATTTAACCCAGAGCAGCCCCTGGGCAAGGAGAATATCAAGCATCTGTCTGCTCTATGTGTTTGTGACGTGGTAGTACACTTCATATTCATAATTATTTCAACACACCATCACTGATCCTGTGAATACCTTAATTATTATGATTATAAGCAAAAACTTATAATATCTTGATTCGAAATAAAATAAAGGATAATAAAGTATTGATAAAACCCTTAGACCATCTTACCTTACTACCATTTCTCCCTTAAGCCAAACCCTCTTCCCGCAATAAAGGGCGTACCCCTTTGAAATGTGCTAGTCACTAGTTAGGAAAAAATCACTAATTGAAATGGCCACTAGGTAAAAAAACGAGTCAGGATTGCTCAACCTGGGTAAAAAAAACGAGTATTGGTGCCGCCCGACCAATCAAAATAAACAGGAAATTTTAAAAATAGGTGAGTATATGAGTAGATAATACTATGCTATAAAAAAAAGGTCAATCCACTGATTAGAATGACCACCAGGATGTGCCCAACCTGGTAAAAAAAACGAGTATTGGTTTCGTCCGTTAATCAAAATAAGGAGACACTTTTTTGAAAGGTAATGTTCTTACCAGAGCTGTTACCATAAACTAATTCAACATTAAAACTTGTCTCATACGCCCGCCCA
>JAGDQP010026920.1:12677-25444 GCA_022664845.1 Lepisma saccharinum
CATCTTCAACTTTGTCCTTCAGTTTTCCAAGTTGTCTGAAAAAAAAAGAAAGAAATCCCAAGGATGAAGAACTACTAGTGATGTAACATTTCGTGAAAAAAATGTAAAAAGAAAAAAAATAGCTATTATTATCAGTGGCGTAACTAACGGGTATGCAATGCGGGGGGAAGGGCCTACTTACGAAGATAAGTTTCGAAGTTCAGTAACTTGCAGGGAGCATTCTGGTTTGTTGCTGGGAGCCCATTGGCCCTTAGTTACGCTGCTGATTATTATTATTATTATTCGTGCTACTTTAAGGGGGGGGATCTAGTCCTGGACCCCTAACATTATTTGATAGTTAAAGAAATAGTTAAAATGTTCGTTCTTGTTAGCAATGTACATATTGAATAAAAACATCTTTATTAGGACCCACTCTGACAAAATTTAGTTGTGACTAGAGATTCCAGATTTCAGTCAATGTCATATAATGCATTATTACGATGGAAGAATGTAGTACAGTGGAAAACTTATGTTTCGTGTTCAATCTAAAGAATATAATCGTAAAAAGATTACCTTTTGAAATATATTTTACAGGAAAGTAAGTATACACTTGTTTTGATGTTTTATGTAAATAAGCAGTTTCTTATATGCTGCTTATTGCAGACTAGACAAATGTGCTTGAGCCGTAAACAGCTTCAGGGTGAAGTAGGGGGGATCTACAGCAACAGTACTAAATATTTCTTACTAAAATTGTTTCTTTGTTTTCTAATGTCCCTCCTGTGAGAGGCTTGGTGATAACGAGAAGCCAGCAGAAAATATAACTTCGATCGTTTTTACTCAATTTATTAGTTCATGAAATGGTCAACTTTCCTTCGATGTAAAGAAGAAACTGTTTTATGTGAAAATTGGTTTTAAATAAAAAGAGGATAATGACATTTCATGCATCAGAAATTCACGTAATTGTGTATAACTGATTTACCGTAAGCGTTGCATTAAGAAGGAGTGGTACTTAGCTATGGCAGCGTGCAAAATAAGCGTCCAATTAACATAAATTTCACATTTCTAAGAATAAAGTGGTTTTATTAAGTTGTTTCGAAAAAAAAAATGACTCAATAGCCCCTTAAACATAATACATGGCATCATAAAATTAAATAAGTGAAGGCTACATGACGTATTTTTTCCTGAAAATAAAAGATGTTTTAATAACCCACGCAACAACTTTCTTATGAAAATTTCGATTATATTTTTCCTTATTTCTAAACAAAAAATAGCTCGCAAAGTCTTCACTTAAGTACCTTCTTAATGCCACGAAAAATGCTGAAGGGACTGTTGAGTCATTTTCTCAAAGGAACCACATGAAACTGTTATATTTTTAGAAATGTGTGAAGATCCATGTTAGATTTCACGCGTATTTTGCAGGCCCTTGCTGTATCCAAGTATCTATACCCTTTAAGGAACTTTTCACTTGGGTACAAGGGCACTAATGAGTTAACTTGCATTCGTGATGTAAGCAGAAATTTTGTTCTTTAACGTAAACAAATGTAATTTTACTAAACCGAAACCAGAAAAGCATAAAGAGTGAATATTCGCGATGAAAAAGAAAACAAAAACTTCAATAAAACCAGTGTTTTGTTTTTTATCTCGTGGGAAAAAAATCGTTTTTTTTTTGCGACCTGTATATCACTAGCAACCACTGTCAATCGGCCTAGAGTCGGCCTCTTTATAACATTTCTAATCGTTCACTCTTTTGTCAACAAAATTTTAAAAATCCGCGTGCAGTTTTTCAATGTACGCGACCACAGAGTACCTGTGCCGTGTTGACACCACTATATTTTAACGAAATTTGCTATTAAGGAGGGACCGACTCAACCCTTAAAACGGTTTTGAGGGCCATCCTTCCAGATAGCACATTAAACTTACAGCAAGTTTGCAGCAATATTGGCATTGCAAGGCTACAAACTTGGAAACCCAAACTTGCTACAAGCCTTGTTTTTAAATACGTTGGTAGACCAACATCGAGCCTGTAGCGCGAAAAGAGTGGTCTGGAGTGGGATTCGAACTATCCCCCCTTCAGATTTGTTTGCTGCCCATTACTCTACCACTGTTCCACCGGTTCTTCTGCTGAGCGTAGTATACACGTTGTATTTTACTAGTCCTTTTATGTTGCGAAAACAGTTTCTGGAATATAGACATTTATTTAGACTTTAATTCGAACTAAGAAAGCTTGATCCTGGGTTAGTGTAAAGCTAAGAAGACTGATTCGTGATTTTTCAGAAATGAGACAACTCAAGAGTATGATAATGACATTTACTTCACTGCTTGGGTCGACGACATTTCTCAAAACAAACCGGCTGCCAATTTCCCACAAGGTACACTAGTTTAAGCCATTTCACTAGCCTTGATTTTTCCTTACAGTGATAAACTAATGGTGATATTTCCTGTTGGATTACTAAGTGGAACGCCGGGGTTAAAAAAAACAAAGCTAACCAATGGTTAGTGTTTTTTATACAATTTGAAAATGCGTATATTGTACTGTATGTACAAATATAAAAAAAAAGGTTACTGTACAGTATTAAAAAAATAAATATCACCCCGTTGGGAATCGACCCCGTGCCCCAGCATTAGATTTCCAACACGTTAGCCATTACAGCAAACCGGCAGGTGTCAAATATTGCTTTTCAGTGACTTTATAGCATGAATCAAAACACGTGTCCGATTACGTTTTTTTCTCCTTATCAGTTGTAACACTTAAACTTAGATATTTGTTCTTTTCTTTCATTATACGTAATACAAAGACCAAAAAAAAGCGATATGTCATCGACCCGAGGACGTAGTATAATTTATTCTTTACGTAGCGTGTTCAAGAAAGGTAGGTGTGTGTGTGTGTAACCTGCATAAAGTTCGTAATTCTAAACTTACTGCAAACTTTGAAATGCCAAGTTTGTAATTCCAAATTTGCTACAATATATAAACAAACATTATGCCGTAAGTTTAGCACTGCAAGGGGAAAACAAGGCTAGTACAAACTTGGCGAAAACTTGGGTGATATCTGGGCTATTAATATCGTATAGGAATCTAGTTCTTATAACGTGCTTTTGCAATGTTGTTTTCTAATGTTTTTATGAAAGCAGCGCAGGCCTTAGGAGTGTGCGAGCGGTGCCCCCGCAAAGACATGGCGATTAAAATAGTAAATACGGCGGAAGTGGAAGAGCGTCTCGCGCTAGGAATTTGAGAGAAGAAAATGTAAAGATACATGACCGCACCTAACCTTACCTAACGTCCACTTTCCGATGGTCACTAATTTAAGATAATGTACGAAAAATGCAAAAAAGCAATTATTAATAATAAATACGAGCATATGAAAATATATTTCGGAAAAAAGAAAAAGTGTTGACCCAAGAGTGGTTTGAACCCGGAACCTTTCGCTCAATAAACGAACGTCTTGACCATTCCGCCACGAAACCGAGTTAGGAAATCTCGGTTTCGTCGTTGTATTTACAGTGGGTAGCGTCAGAGTCTGTCAGTATGACGTTGTAGGTGACGACGACTTCCGTCGTGTTTACTATCTTAATCCTCACTACCGCAAAGGGCGCCGAGTTGTAGGTGCGCCAAAATGAATGTGGTTAAAAATATCTTACTATTCTCTTTTAACAATCACCGATTCAATTAGTGAACTGTGAAACTGTAGCGATATGCTGTATTTCATAACCTCTCGACGCTGAAACAGTAAACTAGGAAAAGGACACAATGCAAGTCAGTTAAACGTAAAAGGTATGAACAAAGTGGTATCTTAATGGTAAAGCTATCCCCTGTGCGATACGCACGCGTCGTGTTATGGAGGTAGCACTCCACATATTCTTGACTTACGGCATGAAGTGTGGTGGGGTGGTCAGTCCCACGCTCGACCACTTTTAGCTTCCCAAGGTGCCCAGGAATACCAAGGACACTCTGGTACTCAATTTAATATGAGGATGCCAGGCATGGGGTACTGCGAGAAGAGCATCTAGTGTCCTGGTCGTTATTTGAACCCGGGCCGCCCGATTCGTAGTCAGACGTCACCAGAACCACGGCAACTCGTGGTTTCTTATTATTTGCAAGTAAAACATTCGTGTGTCGAACATCTAGCACAAGACAAGAAGTTCTTACGAAGAATTTTTAGGTGCCGTAGTTTGACAGTGCGGTGACTGGTGAAAATCCTTATATCCTTCAATCATTATCGTGGATTTTGAGGTAGTGGCAATGCAGGCAGTTAAGACAAGTTTGGAAATTCTAGTTGTGTACAAGGCTTCTTTCCATTTGGCCTAATCAACGTGGAGGAAGTTCCAAGAGCGTGGACTCACTACTCACGGAACTCTACAAGACCAATGTGAATTTCGTCTGTTTTATGGAAAACTGAACGGATTGACATTTCTTTCGATAACAGGATGAGATGCAAGTACTTACCCAGATAGCACCCAAACTTGTAGAACTAGTAACTAGCAACAAAAATGTTGAAAAATACAGAAGGAAGGAATTGGGGAGGAAATATTTATAAGTACGAACACAACGAAATTTTAAAGAAAGAAGTTTTTTTTTTTTAACTGACGTTCCAGTTAGGAATTCAAGAGGCAACTACACTGTTAGTTCATCACTGTAAGGAAAAATCAAGGCTAGTCGAAATCTGGCTTAAACAGGATCAATAAGCTTTCTCAGTTTCGAATTAAAGTCTACATAAATGTCTTTGTTCCAGAAACTGTTTTCGTAACTTAAAAGGACTAGTAAAATGTACTTCGTTTAGCAGGAAATTCGTGGCGCAGTGGTATAGTGGTGGATGACAATCAAATCTGAACGGCGTGAGTTCGAGTCGCACTGCAAACTGTGAAATCTTTTCTCACTACAAGTCCGATGTTGGTCTACCAACGTTTTTAAAAATAAGATTTGTAGCAAGTTTGACTTTTCAAGTTTGTAGCAAGTTTGGCTTTCCAAGTTTGTAACAAGTTTAGCATCTGTCAACTAGAAAGTTTGCTGCAAGTTTGCAGCTTTGCAATAGCAAACTTGATGCAAGTTTGGAGGCTTGCAAGGCCAATATTACTGGAAATTTGCTGCAAGTTTAATGTGCTATCTGCGTAGCAAAGAGGCTATGGAACAAGTATTATAACTTATGGACTACATTGATTGCACTTACATCTCTGGTACGTTAGAGCTTAAGGGTCATGTAGGCTACCAATATTCGTTTCGAAATGTGCCTCCTCTATTTCGTCCAGTAGTGTGGAATGTTCATAGCGCAACCATAAACAAAAATCCGAGAATAAACAAGAAATACGAATCATGAAACCAAAAGTTAAAGCATCCAAGCAGACTGTCTCATCCATCGATTTGGAGATTCAATATTTCCCTTCAGTAAGGCGAAGCAAGTTTCAACAGTTCTTCTGCAAGATGCAGTGGGCTAAGAAGCCATAAAGAAGGCAAAAAGGTTGTTTGAAAACATGCAAAAAAGGCTTAAGAATTTGTGTTCTGTGCACAATCAAGGCACGAAAGGTATGTAGCAGTTTCTGCATGGTATTGATTATAACATAATGTACAATATCAAATGAATAATAATTTATATGTTCATGTTCATACTTTAAAGCATGTTCTATTATATAATCTTCAGACGTATTACTTAAGATAGATGTTTGACAATGACAACTTGCAATGTTGCATACGGTGAATAATGTACAAACACATAAGGAGTCCATTTTATCCAGGTTTTTATATTTGGGAGAGCTGATAATAATATGCTCTTTTACTGGTTTGTTTGTTTCCGCCTCGTCCTGTTTCGGCCGGCAAACTTTCCCAAACCTTATTTGCAAACATATGCATTTTATGTTGATTTGCCAGTGTCGTACTTAACTTTCGCAACCATAGAGAATTACGAGCAAAATAACCGCTCTGTTTATTTTCAATTTAAACTTATTATTCGCGAGGTTAGGAGCATTGTGTTCTGGGTATATCTTATTACGACATAGAAGCAAGAGCTGTATGTGATTATAATATATTCGTATATACAAGGAAGCAAGAAAGTTCTTGCCGTTTTTGATATGAACGGAAAGAAATACAGAAAATGTCACTTCTTCAAAGCAGTTCCCATCGGAATCCAGCACCACCTTTTCCCGACGTTTCTGTAGCTGCGCAATGGCCTAGGCAAGGGGGTCTTGTACGGAAAGAAGGCCGTGAGTGCCTGCAGCAAGTCCGCCTCATTAGCGAAGGATTTCCTACGAAGGTGGTTTTCCAGGTGATAATCTGCTGGGGAGTACTACATTGGATGGCACAGTGTCTCCCAGACACGTCGCTGTATGGTATCCCTGGCCACACGCACAGTACACCCCTGCGATTTACTAATGCTGGCTTCTTCTGCTGTGGTACCTGTTGTACGTGTTACAACTCCTGCGAGTACAGGTCCTCAGTGATGGTTTGGCCCGGTGGTAGTAGCTCGTAGTGCACCACTTGGCGACTATTCCACCAAATACAGAGTATGATTTTGCGTGAGTGTAGAGGTGGTCTTGCGGTGTGAGGCACATAGTCCCGCGGTGACAATCAACGTCTGTCACGCTTGGGAGTCTCACACAGTACCGTTTTTGTCACTCAATCGGATATGGGTGTGACGTGGTGCCGAAATAACAACGACGAACAGGCTGATATTCGTTTGTCCTTGTTGAGTTCTAACAGTGTACGAAGCATCCATTTTGCTCAACTTGTACGTCTTTCCTATGCGGTGCAGGTGAAGTCTGACTTTCATGAGAAACCTGGAAGTGTTCGGCAAGCTCACTACAGTTGGCCGTCGTCCTACTCCATGGTCACCTTCAGGGCCTGTGGGGTTCATCACATAGAGACAAATCTCCCAACCTGACTTTCTGGAACTAATGCATGGCGGTGCGTTCATTCATAGCTTTATTGCCAAAGGCCTGACGTATTCGGCGACTTAATTTGGCTTCGGACAAGCCCACTTTAATCATAAAGCACACAGCGCCGAACGAGCTGCTTTGACATCTCCAGTTGTCTTCGCCGCTACTCGAACTATGACTGTCTTGGTCAGTGGTCACGTCAACGTTATCATTATCAGCTCGTTCGCTTTTTCAGTACCTGAGGCACTTATTTCTGTATCTGTGTTCGCGTCAGTGATCATTGTCAAAAACGGCAATTACTTTTTGAGGTACCTTGTATATCTCACAGTTTCAAATAATGTTGTATAAATATGAAAATAACATTTATTGTTTAAAATCTTTACCTGTTCTTTTGATCCTTCATGGCTTCAAGATTCTTTTTCTCGTTGGCTACTACGTGAACTTTCTCTTCCCATTCTAAAGCTTTCTGTTTCGTTAGCAACACTTGTCGCAATACTCTACTTCTATCCTCTCTCATTAGTTCATACTCCTTTTCCCAAAATTTCAACTGTTTTTGTTTGTTGATATGTTCCTGCATTGTGGCTTCTACGTTATTATTAATAATGTTGACCTCAATTTCCAGCTGGCTTTTTCTTTTCGTGAAAGTCATCACCTGATCTTTCAAACTCTGCCTTTCTTTCTGTCGCAATGCGGTCAACAAATTTAATTCATCTCTTTCTGTACGCAGATCCCTTTCACGAGTCTGTGCAATGGTGTACTCAGTTAACAGTTTTTCTGCTAGATTTTTGTTAATGGCAGTCACTGCTCTTTCCTGCAATAATTTCTTCTGTAATTGCACTACCTCTTCGGTCATTTCATCACGTTTAGCAACTAATTTCTTTTCATTACGCGGGAATTCTCGAAGGATGTATAACAACTTGTGTTGTTGCTGTGCCATTAGTTTCTTTTTCTCCTTAAGAGAGGAAGTCTGCTCTTGAAGAAGTCGAATTTTATTCAAACATCGTTCTTTTTCTTTTTCCAGCCTATCCTTCATATCTTGTACTTGATGTGCACTTGCTTCCGCTTCGAGCATTTTATTGCCAATTTCAGTTATGCTGGTCATCAGAGAAGTGATCTTATCTTCGTGTTCACCGTAGGTTCTGTCTAAAGCCTGAATTTCTAAATTTTTGCTCACTATTTTGTTCTCTTCTCGTAAAATACTAACTTTTCCTGCAGCCTCCATTGCTTGGCCTTTTTCAATTTGCTCATCACTGTGTATTTTCTCCTGTTCTAAGTCTGCAAAGTCCTTTTCTTGTTCCTTTTGTTTTGTTTTCAGATCAGAAATTTCCTTCTTTGTCCTCTCTCGTTTCTTGATCATCTGAGTCAGGGTTGATTCCAGCTCCACAACTTGGTTCTAAAAAATTAGACAAGAATAAAATGTAAATATCTTATTTAAGAGTAATGCAAAATAATTTCAACATTGTCAAGAATTTGACTAACGTTCTTTGCTTTTAGAACATTTTAGAGACTTTAAGAATTGGAATTACTAGTTTGAGTCCTGGGAAAATACTAGAAGTCTACCTTGCGTTGCTGGATGCTTACAGTTCCATTTGGCAATATGTGTGTATGTGTTCTTCGTTTGTTTCCGACATTACCACAACAACATGCAAAGTTATTGAAGTAGCTTAGAATGAGTGGATTGTTTTGTTTTCTTTATTTATTTATTTTGGAGTCTATGTATGAAATGTGTAAATAAACGAGTAATGCGTAGCTCAACTGAACGATTGTGCACTAGTTGGTGAGTTGAAATTTATTGACGGAGGGGAAGATCTTATCTATACATTTTGAACTCGTGTTGCCGAGACTTTAATTGCCCTCGTATAACCCTAGTAGTACCTGAGTTAAAAGTCCTGAATTCAAACTTATCGATGGACATACGGACGGGTAGACAGACCTTATTTCTGCAGCTTTAAAACTAGTATCGTCGAGGTTTTCTAACGCTTCAATCAATTTTGTAGTGTCCTAGTAGTTCCTAAGTTAGTAGTTCACATGAGTTGAAACTTGCCGACGGACTAACAAATAAGGATGATCTATGTAGCTCTGACTTTGTCTTGCCGAGACCTTTCCAGCGACACCTCAACCACATTCGAAACCCTAGTAGTTCCTAAGTTGAAAGTTGTCGACAGACGGCCATAATGGGAATATAAGGCTTCTCAGCTTTAGCTGCTGATGCCAAAAAGTGCAGAAAGTGAAGTGAGATTTTATGAAAATTGAACGTTTCAGTGATCAAATTGATAAACCAACATGCACTGCAGTGCATGCAGCCAAGTTCTGCCTCACAAAACAACAGCACTACCATGTTATACAGGAACAAGAATTTATAACGCAATCAGCGATTTCGAGGTCCCGTAAGAAAAGAAGATGTTAAAGATATGATTCGTTTTATTTATGGCCTTTAATTAAAGATAGGAATATGGCTTTCGAAGTTGAAGAGATATAGCAAATATGTGCATGTGTGCAAAATTTCATATTCGTAGTTTGAAGCATATTTGAGTGTTTCTGGACCCCTGAAATCTGCGTATTTTAGGCTCACTGATCCATTCCCTCACTAGCTCATTGTTTAGTGTGTTCACAATAAGCTAGAAACATGAAATTTGGCATGAAGGTAGAGAGGGTGATAAGTACGTAAAGGCAAAATTCCGACATTTTGAAAAAGTTGCCATCTTGGATTCAAAATTGCCGCCAAATTTAAAATTTCAAAGAATACACAGTCTAAACGGCTGGAGCTAGAAAACTTAAATTTGGTGTGAAGGTACATCATTGTAACAGTGTGAAAAAAGTAATAAATATATAGAAAGAAATAATGAGTGAATAGCAATGCCCTGACCGTAATTATTATAAATAGTGTTCTTAAACTTAAAAAAAAAAAAGAAAATGACAGTGCATTTAGATTATTTTATATAAATACACATTTGAACATGAAAATAATATTGACTTTTTCTTCGTTCAGTTGTACTGATAATAATAATAATAATTGTGTTAACAGCGAGCGGACAACAATGGACTCTTTATTTGTCTTTGCTGCGTCAAGAAAGAAGAAAAAAAATAGAGTAGTTGTTGAATGCTTCGACGCTATTTTTTTGCATTCAGACGAGAGGAGGAGTAAGATGTACATAATTGTCCTGATGTCGATGTCGACTTACTAAATGGAAGTTCGCGCTCGATTTAAGTTTTTCGTCAAGAACAAAGTGCGCATTTCCATCGTGAGTGGTTGAACTTTATCACGTATCCGAGATTGTAGATCTGTTAATCGTGCACCTGAATATTAGTTCCAGTTAAGGTAAGGTGTCTTACTTTATTAAATTTTGGTGGGCCCTGAAGACTTGGTGCACACTAATCTACAAAAAAAACTGGAAGTACAAGTACATATTACCACAAGAGAGAATCTAAGTTTGTCGTAAATCATATCTATAAAGTGGAATGAAAGCAGAAGTAGGATCCAGTGTTATCGAATCCTTGTTCCATGACCCAGTTTTATTCTAAAATATCGAAGACGGAATAAGTCGTTCTTCATACGGAGAGACATTGTTTGCCTCATTTTTATGGAATCCTTGTAATTTATTCGTGTTTCCGTTATCGAGAGTGACTTAGAACCACAATACTAATAAATTCAATATAGACTATTTTTATTAATTTTCCACGTTGAATTAGTTAGTTTAGGGAAACTATTTTTGGGCAATTATCACTCAATACTGTATTATATGAATATTGTAATTATATTCTTAGATCATTACTGCTAATAGTTATCATCAGGTTGCAGGTCGCAATCGCACTTAATGTAGTAGTAGTAGTACACGGCCATTAAAAAAAAAGTAGAGAGAAATAAACTGTAAAATCCAATTCCATATGACCGCCACGTAGCTGGAAAGTTAGATTACATTATTTGTTGATATAAACTGATTCCAGTAAATAATTGATATGTGAATTTTATTTTGGCGTGACTTATGTAGCAACGTTTATGTCTATGAACATGTATTGACGTTATAGTGCAATTTATCTGCGTTGAAGTAATTTGAAGTATAAACATTTTCATAAATAAAAAAATGAATGTTTTAAGATCCTGAAACAGCAGGCGGTCGCTGCTAGTGTGTAAATTTAAGTTTTGATTAAAAGCACACATGAACATTTTCATCAAGATTCAAATGCTTAATGTTGTTGATTTACGTGACTGTATAGCAAACACGTTCCATAAAAAGTAAACCAGCGAACGAAATAAATATCCCTGTGTACCCAAGACTGTGTGGGAATAATTTTAAGATCCACATTATTATTTTTATATTGCTAAGTGTGTAAATTTAAGTTTAATAGTGTGAATATTTATGTGGCGCTGGCGTGTTCGCAAGCGAGAATTATTTTGACAAGAAACCATTATAGTTCTTTCGTTGAAAAGTTGTTTAGATATACTTTTCTTTATTCGCGCTATAAGAATTTCTGGATTGAGAAAGGTTTTTTTTTTCTTCGTTTACCCTGGCTGTCATCTTAGCAGATGTGATTTGAGCGGTGATAAAAGCAGGCAAAGTGAAAATATTCTTTTGGGAGTAACGTCATTCATTATTTTAAGACTATTTCTTATTCAGAGTATCCTCATTGCTACCAGAACGCTTTCACGACAATTGACCGTAACTTGAACCAGGTTATATCTGTTGTCATCATCAGGCGTGAAATATATATACGTTTTTTTCAAAGAACATTTTTTTTGTACGTCATTGGTGACTCTAGTGATTTTGGTTCCAGCTTGGGAGGTTTCGACACACGCGTCCCCTCCTTATTCGGTGTCCGAGACATAGGAATATTGAACGATTCAGTGCAGACATCAGTCATGAGAGAGTCACCGGGAATATTTGCATGCGTCACAGTGTGTATATAGTTTTGTTCTTTGCTAACGCCACCAATCGCCTCGTACTTGTGAGTTCCGCGTCTTTCTACGATTATTATTTCATTGTTTCAAGGGCGCATTGCAAAGGTCCAACCTTTGCAGGAGGCACGATTGTAAGTACGATTGAGGTTCCAGAAGTAGTTTGCGGCGTTAAGTTCACGGACTATTTGCGACGATACCGATCCTCGTATCCTAGCATCAAGGATACCTCACGGACAAAATCACCTTCGGAACCAAAACTATCACGTACGGTGACAACGAGTAAACCAACTCATAACAACAGTCCAATAATGTAGATAAATGTGGAAAAAGTACATGTAGTATAAAACACCGAAAATTTCTATGTACAAAATAAGGCGTTTTTCGTTTCAGATTTTCGTGAGACGGCGGCGCAGGTGGAACAGACCTAGAGCATTTTCAATACTCTCCCGCTAAGTAAATATTTTAACTATAAATTGATATTTTCCCTCATACTGCTACGTTTTACCACGGAATATTACATCCCCATGCGCAAAATATGATGTATTTAGTTAAATAAGATTTTGTTCGAAAAGAAACCAAGCTTTATCTGAGACAAATCTATAAAATAATGCTATAAAAATTAAAGTATTTCCCTTCAGAACGGGACATTGTCCCCCTTTCTGGATCAGTCACTGACATTTTTTCTAACATTCAACCCTTTCATGTCTGACATAAAAATGTGGTTGCAACTAACGTCTAATAGAAATTATCCACATGTACAAACAACAATGCAGTGCACACGTAAGTCTTCATTGTTGCATATTAGAACAACTGTGTCCCTCATAAATGTACGGTGGAATTTGTCATTCCGCTCGATTTGCTTGCCAAGTTTGATACTTTTGCACATACTTCAGGTATTTTGCGCGCCTCCCATCAAGACCAGTCAAAGATTCTCTCTCCCCATACATATATTGTTTCCATGACTCATGTACTGAAGCCGATCGCAGTATTCGTGTGCTTTGAGGTACCTGGCCAAAGACTTCAAGGTT
>JAGDQP010026921.1:13411-25444 GCA_022664845.1 Lepisma saccharinum
CTTGATCAGGAATATTGGCTGACATTTTATATCTTTATTTTAAAATAATATTTTGACACAGGAAAATATAGTAACAATAGATAATAGGTATTATTTAATTACGAAGTAACGTACAAGGGAAGTTAACAAACGGAGAGGGGATTTTCCAATATTGCACTATTATACTACTCACATGAATAAATAAATAAATATATTTTCATCTTGGCTTATCCGTAAATTTCTCTTATTACACTCACCTCCATATATATACAGTATATATATATATATATATATATATATATATATATATAATAAATCACAGCCATATTCGATACTCTACTGGATGAGGCCTCTTCCCAGAGGGAGGAATTGGTCTACTACTCCCACGCTCACCAGACGGGTTGGGAGAACCGAAGCTCTCAACTGTAATCGCCACTCTTTTTAATAGCTTCTCCTCAATTGCATCACGATGCTGGAAGGGCACTGTTCCACACGCCTTGGAATGTCCTTGGTAGCGTCGGGAATCAAACCTAGGATCTCTGAATCCATGGTCAGCAACGCTAACCACTAGACCAACGAAACGGTCTCCCCATTTCTAACCACTGCTGTCTGAGTGCCTCCCCCTTTTCATTTCACATATCTCAGTCTGATGCTATCCTCATCCATGTAGATCCTGAAAAACGCTTGACTTCATCTACCCATCTTAGATTTCGACGTCGTCTCTGTCGTTGCTTTTCTCAAGGAATTCAATGTAGTATATTTATCGCCCATCTTCCATCTGTTCGTCTAGCTATGTGACGCCCATCACCGCTTCTTCTTCTGATTCGCAGTCCTGATTATATATTCTAGCTTTGTTTGTGCGCGAATCCATTCATTTGTCTTTCTGTCCCTCCTAGTTATTCCTTTCATGTATCTCTCCATTGCTCTTTGTGTGACTTCATTATGAGTCGTTTGTGCATTCAATGTCCAAGTTTCACAGCCGTATATAATTACAAGTAGGGCACACTGATTATAAACTTAACGCTTGAAGCACATTGGTAGTTTTACCTTTGAAAATAAAGTGTAGTTTTCCAAACAAAATCCACACCATTTTATATCTTCTATTTATTTCATACGTCAACTTCTCATTCGATATTTTCAGCTTACTTAGGTAAACATACTCATCAACTATGCCTATTTTATCTCCGTTAACCTTATTTCCTTCTTTGCAACATAGTAGGTATCGTGTATGTTAGTTGCGCATGATTGCGACAGTAATGATCATTAGGGTGGGGGTATCTAGACAATCATGAATCTGGGAGTAATACTCCGTCCACGTTGTTTGGTGGTAAAAGACGATGAGGTGTGTATTGAGGTGACGTAAGGAGATGTTTGTACAAGATCGTGTTGGTATGTATGATTGAAAACAAGATGACGTGTGTATTGAGGTCAGCTATGGAAGATGTTTTGTAAATCTATTGGCGTTTGTAATCCAAGATGGAGTCTGTAACATCGTTAGAATATTGAGGTTGCATAGCTTGCAAGATACAGTGGTGAGAACGTAGGTGAGTTATTGACCTTTGCTCATGGTTGTGATTGCAAAAGAAGATGACGCATTTATTGATGTCGGGTAAAGAAATCCACATGACGTCGTTCCAAGATTTTAGGTGGAAATCCTGATCATGTGAAATTTGGAGAGATTTGTGCAAGATCGTGTGTTAACCTAAATTTGATAGTTTACATCATGGTTGCGGTGATGTCATCCAAGATGTAAGGCTGGAAATGAGCATGCTGAAAGGTTCATTCCTCTCTGAGGTGACCTAGGATTGCGCAAGCTATTTTTGAGCAAGCGTTGTTGACGTATGATGCTGCGTGAATGAACTTGTGTTTGTGGTCATTCACAAGGATGGAAGTCAGAACTAAATCATTCACGTCAGGCGCTCATTGAGAGCGGAGCAAGTCAGCAGTATAATTAATTAGTTTAGAGTACATAGAGGACAGTAGAGTTGTAAATGCATTACTATAACAAGAGTTGAGCTTTAGATGAAGAAAGAGGGGTACAAAATATTGAATTAGTTTATGGTGACAGCTCTGATAAGGGCATTACACATTTCCAAAAGGAACCTGCATATTTTGATTGGCCGGCAACCAACACTCGTTTCTTAACCAGATTGAGAATTCCTGGTGGCCATTTCAATCAGGGAATTTTCACCTTAGCTTATATAATACGAAAGTATAGTAAATACATGATGTAGCAGATAATTGTTGTATAAAAGATCCTTTAAACATTTCTCTGATTAATTTAAGCTTGATACAGCTATAATATATTTTTGCATTCAAACATACAAAAATAATAATTAAAATAATCTTCTTATCTTTTAAATTACTTACTTATTCATCGTGTAAAAATGGTTGGCATCTAGCAGAGTCTTTTTTTCAGGGCTAAAAGTGGAATGTAACTTTCGTGAAAATGAGCCCTTAGATTAGCTGTATTGCGAAAGTAAGGTCCTTGCGAGTGGGCTGTATTACTATAGAAAGTTCACTACCACGTAACGTTAGGTAATATCAGTGCAGTAAGATTCTGGCCACGTAACTTTTGACGTCAATTGTAATTATATTTGTACAAGATCGTGAGGGTATAATAATTTCATTTATTACAGTAGAAAGTCCACTACTACATGAGGTTAGGTTTAGGGATGTCAACGGCTCGCTCGGCTCGGCTCATGGTTCGATCGACTCGAGCCATCCTGAGCCGCGGCTCGCACTGAGCTGAGCCGAACCGAGCCGCGGCTCACAGCGAGCCGAACCGAGCCGCGGCTCACAGCAGCCGAACCGAGCCGCGGCTCACCGTGAGCCGAGCCGAACCGAGCCGCGGCTCACAGCGAGCCGAGCCGAGGCTCACAGCGAGCCGTGCCGAACCGAGCCGAAGCTCACCGCGAGCTGAGCCGAACCGAACCGCGGCTCACAGCGAGCTGGGCCGAACCGAGCCGCGGCTCACAATGAGCCAAGCCCTGGCTCACACCGAGCTGAACCGAAACGAGCCGAGCCACGGCTCACACCGAGCCGAGCCGATATGAACCGCTTTTCGAACCGAGCCGAGTCGAACGGGTCCATGGCTCAAACCGAAACAAGCTGCTGCTCATACCGAAGTCTGAACTAAGTCGCGAGTCACAAGGGATGTATTTCGACTCGAAGAGGATTTTTATGTCTTTGTATATATATATATATATTCCTATCAATTTGGCGTCCTTTCAAAACACGAACATTTGGTATCCGTTTTGAAGTTGACTTTTCTCCACAACAACGAGACTTAGCTGCATTCTCTTAAGAGTATATAATGGTTATCGGTGCTGTACTTTACGAAATCAACGAATATACTCCAAGTAAATGCATAATATTTTTTGTTTAGTTTCCTATCGATTTGACTTCCGTTCCAATTACTATCATTTTGGTGCACATGAATATACGTTCAATACTACCATCCATTTGGCGTCACACGCGTATATTTCTGTTCATTTTTACTTCATTTTGACGTCCGGCGCTGTTGTCAATTTTTGCAACTTTCTACACTATATGAACTTATTGTCTTCAACTGTGTGCTTGTTTGTTGCACGATGTCCAGCGTCAAACACCATTCCTTTGGACACGCTATAAACATAGTTTCCACTTGACTTACAATTACAGGTTAATTATCGCACTTTGAGGTGTGCAAAGACAAAAGGTATGCCGAACGAAATAGCTAACCTTTGTTCAAATCTATTTTCTTTTGTATTCCAGTATCCTAAAATAATTAATGATGTTTGGTTTTTATTATTCAAGTTACTGAGAATTTCCAGGCAGATAAGATATCTAGCTTTTTCCATGAATGTTTCCGAAAATTTTGCAGTGTTGAAATAGCATATTTTCTGAAGTTATACTGAGAGTAATCAACCAATGCTTCTGTAGCAGGGATTCCGCCAGGGATTTCAGTTTAGGGGGCGTGAAACCATAATTGGGATGGTGTAAGTGGAGTTTAGAAGGGATATATAGATTTTTTACCGTAAAATTTTCAGGTTTGAGAGTTCTCGAGGATTTAGAGATGACACCACCTACAGGAGTGGTCTGGCTGAAGCGTCATACGAAAAATAAAAAATCAGTTCCCATATACCTGGTTCGTTATATCTAATAAAGCTCTTTACTGTCTGAATTAAAATGAAAATTCGAAAATCTTATAACAAAGAGTTCAACTTCAATACGAAAGAAAAGATCATTCACTGAAACAGCATTTTCCAGGATTTTAATCATTTTGAAAGTATATTCTTTTAAGGGGGATATTGATCATGCTGTCCTATGAATGCAGTATCAAAGAGGAGTTTGTCCGCGGTAAATTTGTCCAGGGTCAATTTGTCTAAATTAAGATTTTACCAAATATTGTATTTGCATGAACTTAGTACACATAGTCATTATGAAGGCTTCCACAGGTTCAGCTATTACAGAATTCAACTATGTTTGTGCAACGTTAAAAAACATCACTAAAGCATATTGTGTTCTAACGAATTAGAACAAAGTTTCTTCTGTTACTAGAAAATAAACTTAGGAAATAACAGAAATTAATGTTAGTCTATGCAGAGGAGTTACTAAGCTTTTCCAAATGTTATTATCTTTCTGTCCGGCTCACCCTTCCGCCGCGCTACTGATTTATTGAACAAATATTTTTTTCTTCTTTTACGTCTTGGTTCTCGATCTAGACAGACATGGTTCAAGAAGCTTCTATGCCTACAGTGAGAAAAAATATTTAGACAGGTTCAACAATGAGGAAAAAAGACTGTATCACACGCAAAACATGGCCCATTTCGAAATCTCTTGCCCTTTTATGATAATTTGGATACCTTAAATAGAATGCTATAGAAATAGTAACTACAACTCGATATACCTGTAAGGTAACAGGTAAGGAAAAATTGACAACTACGTACATTCATCGTAAGAAAAATGTGTTTGGACGTATTTGGACCATACTACTCTCAACAGAAATATTTTAGGTATCCTTTTGTGTACAAGAGCACTCTCTATGGTGTATTGAAACAATTTACACCGTGTCAGGCATAAGGAAGCAGCTTGGGAAACAAATTGAGTTGAATAACATTGGAACTACTCACTTTACTTTCACATTACGTGCGGAAGGTAAAAGGTACTGAGACATAGCAAAGCTTGTTGGAAAGCCATGCTCTACCGTTGGATACATCATAAAGAAACATAAAACAGAACAATTGGATTCCTTCTGGTCAACTAAGGAAACTAACTGCCCGGAATGAAAGCTACATTCTTCATTCTGTGAACGAAACTGAAAGAAATAGTACTAAAGATCTGGCTACTTCACTTGCCTAGGTTATGCAAGTTAATGTTACAGATGTATCGATGTGAACAAAACAAATGGGATTCAGACGAAGTGTAGCCAGAAACAAAACATACATATCGGAAGAAAGTAGAAAGAAGTTCTAATTTTCCAAGAAATATCAATATGGGTGTCTGGAATTTTAGAAAAAGTTTTTTTTTTATGAGACGAAGATAAACTTGTATTGTAGTGATGGATATCAGGTTGTGTGGCGAAAGAAGAATGAAGCTTTCAGAAAGCAGAACATTGCTTCAACTGGTAAAAATGTTGGAGGGTCTGTTACGATTTGAGGTTGTGTAATTACTATTGGAGTGACCAGTATTCATACCCTGGATACACATCTTCTAAATCCCAATTTTTTCAGTGAATTTTGGATTGCTTGTGGTGTAACTTTAACTTACATATCCTAGACGAATTAAGTAGTCAAACCTTTAGCACTAATTCTTTGAATTTTGTTAACAGAATAAAGAACGTAGTTTTCATTCCGGGCAGTTAGTTTTCTTTGTTGGCTAGAACGAATTAGATTCCGCAATAATTGCTCTGTTTTATGTTTCCTTATGATGTATCCAACGGTAAAGCGTGCCTGACGCGGTGTGGATTGCTTGAATGCACTACGTAGACTGCTCTTGTACACAAAAGGATACCTAGAACATTTCTTTCGAGAGTAGTCTGAGGTAGTCCAAAAACTTTTTTTTTTAACGATGAATGCACGTAGTCACTCTTTCATTGCCTGTTACTTTACAGGTGTATTGAGTGGTAGTTAGTTCTACAGTATTCTATCGAAGGCATTCAAATTTTCATAAAAGTGTTAGAGATTTGGTAATGGTCCTTGTCTTACTTGTGATACAGTCTCTTTGTTGAACTTGTCCAAATACATTGTTACCCGCTGTATATTTTTTTCCTATCTATAGGTTGTATTAGAAACTAAAAAACACGGTATTAATGGTAAACAATAATTGCATCAAACAGCAGTTTCAAGGATATATTTCCTAGCGCAAGTGCACTACTTTTCTGTGAGCTCTTCATGTCGCTTATTTTTCTTGTATATTTTACTTTTTCTTAAATTATGCTTTTATATGATAAAATCACGATCAATGATCTTTAAACGACAGAAAATGACGTTTCCATATTTTCTTTTCTTTTTATTTTACTAAATAATCTTTATCGATTTTATGCATGAAAGTCCAGAAGCAATAAAATCAATGCACGAATTACTCCTTTAGCCAGGGAAGAGGTATTATAGGTGATGTAATTTATATAAGTACTGTAGCACATGAGTTTCAGGGAGGAATTTATCAATGAAATAGATTTGCCAAAGGGAGATGAGCTTAGTAGAAGGGTAAAACGAATGACATGTACTGTAGAAATAGGAGAACCGACTTGACCTTATCATTTGCCCCCCTTCCATTAGGGGAGCCTACTTCAACCTTAGGGGAGCAATGCCCCCAAAGCCCTTCCGGGATCGGCGTCCTTGATTGCAGGAACAAAAGATAGTTGTCGGGGGGGCAAGGAAGCTTTTCCCTTATACTTATATGAAAATTTGCTAATAATTTATGATAAGCATTTCTCTACGAGAAAGACGAAATACATAGCGAGCAATTGTGTGTTTGCACAGGAAAGCTTTCTAAGTAGCAGGGAGCGGGCGTTCGCCTCGACTATACTTACTTCTAAATTCAATAATAGTTTAAATTAAGCGATTTTCTGTGAGAAAGGAAATAATATGGTGTATACAAGCAGAGGAATCTTTCTTAAGGTGCGAGGCCAGGGCGATTGCCCTCCGACTACTTACATGAAATGTCCCTAACAGTTAAATAGAAGCGCTTCTATAAGAAGAGAAGCGAAATATAATAATTGACTCTTCAGGTTCCCCAGAAACTCCGTTATAAGTGCTGCCAGCCCATGCCAAAATATGTCTTACGAAAAATGAGGTGCCGTTCCAAAGGTTTTAGTGCAAAGATTCGTGATTAAAGTAGTAGTTCAGTGTTGCCAGCGCATTAAAAACTATACATTATTCAAATTTCTTCAATTCAGCTACACCTAGCTGCGTCCAACTTGGCATAAACATTATTCGACAGAAGTACTGTGGATTTTCTCGAACCTAAGCACTGCACTTATCAGTGTTGCCAACATATTTTAGAAAAAAAAATATGCTTGATAAATAGGCTTGCGTGGCTTTAATTCTATTAAGTAGTGATGTCAACGAGACGAGATTTAGGCTGTTTCGGCTCGAGAATTTCTTATACAGAGAGTGTCTCGTCTCGAAATGTATAATTTACATTACGAGAGCTATGTCTCGTCTCGTTTTCTATAGCCATTGCGCTGTCTCGTCTCGTCTCGTGGCAACACTACTAGACCAGAACCTTTGAGATTGTTAGAATCGCAGCTAACTTCTTTTTCGTCGTATTATTATTATTATTGTTTACGCTGTGTTTGAATTTACAGAGTTGAGTGGAACTTTCTAGTAACAAATATGCATTCCCCCTAATCGATAATTTCATATGTTGTTCATTAATGAGGGGATTACTTGAATCTTATAGTCCAGAGGAAGTTTGAGAATCGGAACTAGACTTCTTTGTTCGGTCAAAATTGAAGTTTTTAAAAGATACAGCCCTTTATTGAAACGGGGGTAGTTTTAACTCATCTCGCAATATTCTCTTTTGCTCTCTTTATTTCAGAATGCAAAACCAATCACTTTTTATTTATTGAAAAAAGTAGATAGACAATATTGTAGTAATGTTTCGTAAAAAGAAACATTTGTAGATTTTCGTTTATTTATTTCATTCTTGATATCCTATCTTAATAGGTACTGCTATAACACAAAAAGTTCTGGCAGCCGATAGTCATTCTCCCCTCCTTCGGTATTATTGGAATTCATGCATTCTTACATTTTTAAATAGTTATCTGTTCATCTAAGAAAAGCATTTTGTTGCCAGAGGCCTTACAAGACAAGCTGACCGGACTGGGTTAGACGGAAGAGCTGTCACTTTTAAACATGAGCAATTCTTAGTTAAGAAGAATCTCTTTGTGCCACAATATCATGCACTAAATGAGTAATGATCTAGTTTCACCTTAAAGTAGTTGATTCTGTAATCTGAGGACAAGATTAATAGCAAATAATGTCTACGATAGTAACATTATGTTCCACAAGATAAATAACAATTTGTAAGATAAATCAAACATTGCATGTGGAAAATATTAGTTTTTAATTTGTTTTAACTTCAAGAGTTCCTGGTTTGTAATTAGATCCTCCATTTTCTAATGAATCGTACCTCATTGATTAATTGTGACAAGAGTTGTAAACAGGTGATTTAATCTGGGATATTATGAATGAAGTATGAAACGCCAGTAAACAATTTCCTTTTGCTTCGAAATAAAAGAAAAAAATATATATAAATTTTCTGTAACAAATCAGGTTACTTCCCAAAGTACTGATCAAAACATGAGCCCTGATCAAGTTATGACAAACTGCAGGAATTATTAGTGGTTCGTTGTGTGCATTTAATTAACTTATTTCTTAAATTAATTTCCATAGTAGAACAGCCAAATATGACTTAACCCTTTCACAACACAAGTTGGAGGGAACTTGAGGAGCACACTTCTGGGGAAAATAAGAAAGGAAACTACGATCTTAATTTAGGTCTCATCTTTGCATTCTTAGGAACTGAGGAAAATCCTAAGAAACCACAGACATGATGGTCAGCAGAAAGACCCAAATTTATATAGGTCCTCATTACCTCCACGAAGTCTTCGCATATAACTATACTGAACCTCTGAGGCTGGGTGGACTGATCATTTTACATGTAGCTATATATAAAGGAGAACATAAGCAACTTCGGTCGACCTGAGCCTTAGATGCCTAAAGACCATAAATAAAATTCAAAATCAGCAACTTCAGTGTACTTCTAAATTTCATCTGAGATTCTGAACGAAAGAAACAATTGAATACAATTGTATTACATTAAGTTCTACCGGTGAATATTTTTCAATCACTGAGTTACTCAAGAGTATGCTGAATGTCGAGAGCATGTGAGCAAAGATCATAACCATGTACTGAACATGGTCACTGCTCTTCTTCGTTATGTTATTCACTTATTCTGGACTGAATAGAAACAGGCATTACAGGTGAGCAGGCCGTGTAGCTCGTATGGGGGAGAAACGAAGATTATATTCCATCATGGTTGATAAGCCACAGGGAAAGAGATCGTTAGGAAGACCGAGACAATTTTGGGAGAATAATATTAGAAGAGATCTTCGAGAAGTAGCTGTTTATTATGAAAACTGGCTTCATCTTGCACAGGATATAATACTATAGCGAACGTTTGTTACTGCGGCGATGAACTTGCAAGTTCCGTAAGCCATAAAGTAAGTAAGTATGTATGTGTATTTTTGCATTAAGTATCACTGTTTAAAATAAGAAGAAGAAGAAGAAGAAAGAGTTATTAAAATTTCAATAATGCCATTCTTGTTATTACATTCCCCCTTACCTCAATTTAGTGATTTGTGGCATCTGGTTCTTGTCTTGTCGAGAGATAAATTTCGAACAGTGTTTGTTGCCCCTAAGAATAAATTCGCTGTATATATATATATATATATATATTACTATATTTTTAAGACAGCTTTTCACCTTGAAAGTTTGTAACACCTTTTCAAATGCTCTGTATGTCATGTGTATTGTATTGTAAATACAAATATGGCCATGACGAAATTTTGGTATTTTTGTTGAATTAAATTGAATTGTATTTATGGTCTTTAAGTCGGAGTAGGATAGAGGATGAGGATTTGGGAAGCGAGTCATCCATGTCTTAGTTCGAACGTACTATACTGACATTAGCCTAATATGGCAGAAAAATCCTACGAAAATCTCAGTCAGGATAGTCTACCTCTGGATTCGGATTCAAGAACATCCGATTAGTATACACTCTACTAACTGAGACCCTCGATATTCACGTTATTTAAATAACATCAAAAATGAGCATGAGTTGAACCTATGATCACATAAAACGAGCGCGTGTTTGAGTGAGTTCACTTGTGAAAATCCGATTTTAATCGTTAGCTTAGCCCACTTTTTGCGATTTGACTTTGAGTTAGCTGCGCTCATTTCAAAAGTGAGTTTACTCAACTCTGTATAGTACCAAGATACATTTTTATTTTACATTTCATAACTTCACTTGATATCTTCTCATAATGATTTGGAGGCATCCTACATTCCCCAACACCCCCTCATACCCTTCCTATACTTGAACAACACCCTCCTAAGGAAAATCACTGAACACCCCTGGGTTGTTCGTTTTTGACATTTAATCCTGAGAAATTCCATGAATTAGGATTGGCAAAGAAATGGTAATACACAATGAAATCTTGGAAGCAGTTTTGCATTTATTCTGAAGAAATAACTTTTTTGGATTACATTCCTTTCTTGTCGCCTCAGAAAAATCAATTAACTGCCAAAGAAATGATGTAGAGAACAACAAACGTCCCCGTACGCAAAAACCTGTTTGGTGACTGCTACCTGCTGTGCTAAAGTGCAGGGATGCTAGACTGACTTCGGATGCGCATCAACAGTCACTCACTTTCTGTTATATTCTTTTGTTACTTGTGTGCACAATCGAAAAGGCGGAAAGAGAAGGGTTATGGAAACAAAGAAATTAAGTTTACGCAGATCAACTCTTATCAAGGACGCCATCGGGGGCAAGAAAGGGCCCTCGCACTCCCCCACCCAGAGAAAATTATACTTTGAAAAATACAAAACAAAAATAAAATGTTTATATGTTCTTTCTATATTTTATTTTTATGTTTATTTATTTATATTTTATTTATTGTCAACACAACATGCTTTATAACCGGATTGAAGACCTGAATTGAAAAACATCCCAAGTCCACCGGAGTATATTTTTCAAGAGGAACAAATAATAGTTCAAGGACTTCGTATGTTATCCTATTCAACTGAAAATATTTGTATTAAAAAGGGGAGTCTGTGGTTGAATTAGGATGTAATATTTATGCAAGTGGATAGCCCTTGAAACAAAGATACCGACGAACAGAAAAAAAATGCAAATACGATAAAAGTAAACTTGGGATGTTTTTCAATTCAGGTCTTCAATTACGGTGTTGATATTTACAATGCTCATTTACACACGTTTTTATTACAATATTTCTAAATGCTTTGGAAGTCAAATCACATGTATCCAATTCGATACAAGTTCTATATATTTCGTTGTAAGTAGTACATATTCTCCAGATTTGTTACTTTATCATTATATTGTTCTTGCCTTTTTGCAGTGGAAGAGACAAAATTTGATTTATGTATGTGAAAATAGTGTTAATCTATTATTTGAAGTTTTTTATTTTATTGATAGAATGCCTTAATTTGTCATCAGTCGGTTCTCTTCTCATAAATAAATAAATAAACAATATTTACTGCGTCATATTTTCTGTTTTGTCTATCCGTCTGTAATAATAGGCTCTTTGTCGATAACGACCGGGTCTAAGTTATCCAGGAATTGTTGCCAAGGAATGACATATTTTCAAATGATGAAAATAAACACGAAAATGTTTAACTAAACTACGGTACTTGCAAGAATATTAAAACGTCTTGAAATCCAGGTCAAATTCTAAGATATTTTCCCAGCAAAAACGTGAAACACAATGTGTAAAGAAATTACAAACTCTAGGAACTTGAAAATATATTGAATTCAGAAGCTTCA
>JAGDQP010026922.1:0-12604 GCA_022664845.1 Lepisma saccharinum
GGTCGCCACGCCCCCTACAGGCCCCATTCAAGCGAGATATTTCACATGTAACGTGTACTCGGTGTGACCTTTCGAACGATATATAACACATGCAGATCCCGCGTACCACTTCCCCGACTTCCCTTGTAAGTGTTTAGAATACTTGTAGATTCTAACGTTCTAGTTGGCTTAGTTTAGCAAAAGTTGTAACCCAAATGTAGTAACATTTTGATATCCAGGGTAGATTTTCTGAAAAGCTACTTGTTTACCAAGACATTATTTCATCTTTTCCGAGTTTTCCACCGTAAAAGTCTGTAGTCCTTTTCTAAACGCACTTGGGTCCCAGTTGTTGATCTGCAAGTTATATGGCGTATCCACTATAGTGTCGTTGATCCAGCTCCGCAACAAATGTAGAACGGCGTTACTGAAGGACTATCATAGACAATGAAACAACCAGATATAAGACATTTTCAATAAATACAATTACCAAGGGGAAAATCTTTACTACAGCACATAACATTTGAAAATCGAATTCCTTGATCAATTTCATTCACAGCCCTTTTCGACGAGTTGCAATATTTCCATTTTTAAATCCCAATTTTACTGTTTAGCTGCCCTAGCGATAGCGGATAAATAGAAAAAAAGACATGCTTGAACCATATAAAACATTTCACAAAAAAATTAATCTTTAATGCCTTCTTTAATCTTGTCTAGCTCTTTTCAGAATGTATATCCTTTTCGGTATTTGCTATACGTCAGACCATAAGCTCCTCCATCAATACTTATGACAACATCCAGTGCATGTAATCGTGTTCGTTGAAGCACTCCTTATATTCAGCACTTGACAATACATCAGAATACATGTTTGCTTCTTTATATATGAATATATCTGAAGCAGGAATGGACAAGCTATTGTGAAAATGAAATGAAAACCAAGTTGTCACAGCTCCCAAACATTTCCTTTTTTTTGGCCAGGGGCTGATAACAAGCTGCCATACAAATATATGTTATCATTTTATAATACATTCATTTTAGAAACGTCAGAAATATATTACATTCTTTCTCAGCGTTTGGTGAATATGTGACGTCAGTAGACTCCTATATCACGTAGAAGCAATTGAAGTATAAATCGACGCTATTCCTTTTGCAATACGAGCTTCTGCTTCTATTTCTGTCTATTCTCTCTCCCGAATGTGTTACGGGTAGCAATTTATGGCTATTTTCCTTATATATGTACATAGGCCTATGTCATTCCTGGAAGAAATGTAAACGTTATTACATCAGAACTTTCGATACCGCTTGATTTTATAATATAAGTTGGTCTTAATATTGGCTTCTGTATTTTCTAAGTGTGTTTATGGCCTTTACGAATCTACAGCTAAGGATGATTGGTTTCTGTAGTTGATAAAAAGTACTAGGTAATAATAAACAACATATTGCTTCACAAATCTCGCTCGAGATCTTCCAATATGATTTTTCTTTTGCAATAAAGAAAGTAGCAGGCAAAAAGTAGCCTCTCTCGAAGAAAGCGTTAGAAAGTAAGAAATAATGAACCCAATAATTGAATCCTTCAATGTTAAAAGGAAGTAAATAAGAAAAAACAACTTTTCAGAGGAGCAATAACACGCTATCACTTAAATTTCATTCGGCATGAGCCATAGTTGCTTAAAGGCCTTAAAATAAATTCAAAATTCAACCTAAATTGCATTCTATAAAACGAAGTATATCTCTTTTCTGGTTCTGAGTCTAATTAAGATATTCACAGTTCTAGGTATTCAAACAGTCAAAAGTTTCGTGATATATGGGAAAATTTCAAAATATAACTTAGTCCCTTTTGACATACTGTTCAATAAAAAAAGGTAGTAATGTTAATGGAATTATGTTAATATGCACTCCATAGTGGAATCTTCGTTCAAATATAAACATTTCAAATCCCAGTACAAATGTCAAAGCAGATAGTTTTATAATTATAACAAAGTTAATGTTATTTCTGCTTTGAGATAAGGTATCTTTCCATCTTCTTGAACTTGTTTTTACTCTTTCAGCCAAGCTAATATTTCATGATAAAGTCTTTTTAGTCAGGGGAGTGACAAACATATTAATATTTTTTTTTATAAATCGTTTATCTTCTCATCAGTGCGGATAGGCACTTTACCACAATATGTTTTTACAAATGAATTTGGCGCAAAAGTTTGCAAATATAATGAACAATATTTCTGTACCAGAAAGCAATCTTACAGCCTTCTTTAAGTTTGCGCAATGGCTACTCAGATAATTTGAGAAAGGTTTGTTCACATGTACTATGTGGATTTTGCGCTCAATTCAAAAATATTACGCAAATATACTTATTGTGTCATTATTTTAATGCACTGTTAAAACGTTTCGGCCAGTTGTCTGAAAAAAGAAAAATCAGGAAACTGGTTTGAATCGAACGGAAACAACAAAAATCAGAAACTCTTCAGTTTCCAAAAATATTGAAGCAAGGAATACTTAGGGATTTTCTCTATTATTATTCAGGTTCATATTGTTATTGAGAGTAGGATTGTGAATCTGCAGAATAGTAGAGAGCATTTCTTCTAAGTTTTCTTTGCTTGAATATTTTTGCAAACTGAATGATTTCGGATTTTTTTTTTTTTTACACGTTGCATTCAAACCAATTGTCAGACTTTTCCAGACACCTAGCCGAACATTTTTAACACTATACATACCGTGAAGGCAGTTTTTTTTTATTTTGATTCATTTTTAAAAAATGCACAGACATTTATATATATATAAAAAATATTATTTCATTTGCATCTTTATCTAATCTGATGCTTTCCTATAAGTCAGTTAGTGCATTCACAATTGAAAAAATATTTATTTTATTTTAGTTATCTTCTCCTATATTTGTTTTAAAGATACTACAATGAAAAGAATATGGGAATGTATTCTATAAATGGCTAAAAGTTTCATGAAATTCGATGCTGCAGATCAAAAGTTTTGTCCAAACATAAAGGAAGAAAGTTATGTCCAAATAAACATAAAAAGCGGTGTTATACCCAAACAAATTATAAAATACAAGATTAGCATAGTTATGTCCAAACAAGCATAAAAAGCATAGTTATGCTCAAATAAACATAAGTAAGCAAGAATAAAGGCAAATTTAGAAACACTTTCTTTTTCAAGTTGGTTAAAAATCTGTAATTTAATCTTGTAAATTGTAATTTTGTGAACTTGAAAAAGCTTCATCTTAACTTTTCCAGCCATGTCCTTTTAAGAAAGAAGGAAAAAGAGAGACGAATTGACTTTAAGCACTATTCTGATGTCACTGAGAGTAGGTAACAAGAGGAAAATCTCAGTATGAGTGTTTGTGCAAAGTTTCAACTCATAACCTCCAGAAAACAGTCAATAATATTACAACTGAATGACCATTGGAAATTACTTTATCTCTGTCGACTCTAAAAGAGAATCTTGAGAGTTTCTGGACATGTAAATCAAAGCCATAATCGCTACGTTCACGAACATTTATAGTTGCCGTAGCTATTTCCTAAAGTTTTTATAGTTCTCGTCACTGCGTTGACAAACTATTCGTAGCTGTTATCACTGTCCTGCTAAACTAGCGCCAGTTGCCATAGCTACATTGCTATATTGTTTGTCATTGTTGTGCTATCAAACTCCTCGAGCTGAATATCAAGGGCGACGTTACGTCACTGGCATGAGTACTGTATTATGATAACTAGGGCTAGCATTTTATGGTTTAGCGTATTTCTTTCGATAAGACTGATGAATTGCTGAAATATTCAACCCATTTCATGAAAGAACTAATTAGATAGAGATATTTCATCAAAGCATATTTGGCAATTTTGTTCTGACAGAGCATATTCTAATGATTTTTCTATCATATTGAACATATTTTTACTTCTTTAACCTTTTATTCACTTGAAATTTCCAAAGTTGATTCCCTTTCTTACTCTGAATTTATCAAAAGTGTTTTCTTTCATTTTTTTCTACGAAAACTGTAAAATTTTCTTCATCCAAACTCAAGAACTGATGTCGCAAGATGAAATTGCAGGTAAACTGTTATAACTTTTTTTTTTCGAACAGTCAGTAGTGTTAGTAACGTAGCAGATAGAACTGGTAAATGAGTCAGCAAACTAAATAGTGTTTGTGGTGCAGTTGAATAAGGAAGGAAGGGTTTTGAACAAAACCAATGGGTATTCTACAATGTATTCTATTGCAAAGGCTTTGTTAGAGGAAAATTTCTGTATTAATAATCCAGAATTAAAGTCAAGTGACATTGTTCATTTTAAATTTGCTTCCATTGTATCGGTAGAAGCTGAAAGGAACTTTGCTATGAACAAAGCCTTATTAGCTAACAATAAGCAATTATTTTCATTCGAAAATCTACACAACGTATTCATTGTATATTACAACTCAGGTCTAATGCAGTGAAAGGAGTATGTGAAAATATCCTAGAATTGGGCTATTTTGAATAAAACTTAAAATTCCTTAAATTTTGCTTTCTTGTCTTCTAGCAGTCATGTTATTATTTTACTCCTTCGAAGTAATTTACAACTCATAAGATCTAAGTTTGTTAGGGTATATTTTTCATGTTATAGAGCATAATTCTGAAATATTAAGGTCATACTTGCATATTTTATTCTCCATGTTTTGGCTATTTTAAAGGCATACAAATCCTAGCCCTAATGGTAACATATACTTACCGTGTTATCCATGCTAACAATCATAGTCCCTCAGTAGTGATGAGAACATCGTTAGGAAACATACATGATAAGAATACGTAGAACCTTTCTGATAGTAAGAGTTTGTAGTAGTAATTATTCAGGGCAGATTTTGGACCGCGTGTAGGCTTCAGACCTGCTCTGACCCATCGACCCGATTTAGACCCGGAAATCCCGATAACAAAACAGAGTTTTTAATTATTTCCTTGCGTTTGAACAGTGTTTCTGTCAGGGGTGACTAAGACCGGAAACGTTACACCTGTAGCACGAAAAATACAACGCCAGAATTTGAAGTTAATTATATTTCCCATACCGGGTCAATCGGATCACCAAAAGTGACCCAGTTTCGACTCTGATTCAGGGATGCTTACCATTCTTTGAAGGATGTTGCAGCTTATTATAAGAAGTTGGAACCACACTCGATAAGTAGCCACTGGCGTATGTTGATGCATTGGAAGAAATCTCCCGGGCAAACCTGTGGAATATAATAATAAATTTATAGTTAAAAATTATTACAAGAAACTCATTTAAATTCGTCAATTCTGAAAACTTGTTGAACGAATCCCTGCACACTAAATCAAAAGAGTGGATTTGTACTCTTTTAGAACGGAAAGAGGTACCACTCTTTTGTAGAGCGGGATTTTCGATCGAAAAGAGTGCCTTCGAATGGAAGATGTGCTCTTTCTAGATGGAATACCAATTCACTTGGATGTAATTTAGTCTTCAAACTTGAAAGATTGATTTCTCATCGTCTACAAGTAGTTTATTTCTCATCTTTTTAGAGTGATTTACAATGCGTCATGGCTACTAGCCAACTTTGTTCTCTGGCATTGGTTACTGCAAAGGTTATCGAAAGACGAGGCTATACGGTGAAATTTATAGCATTGCGTTTAGTGGAAAATGACAACAGAAAACCTGAAAACATTTCTCAGTGACAGAAAAGTACCAGAAGACGTCAGGAGTAAGATATAATCAAGAAATCTTTGAATGTTGTTCTCAAGTACCTGACGAGACGAAAGAAACAATTACGAAGGCGTATTATCACGGTTGGACGGCTAGCTGAGGGGTTAAGGCGTTGGATAGCTGGCCGGAGGATACCGGGTTCAAGTCTCCCCGAGATTATTTTCTTACTCTTTTTCACTCATACGTACACTACTTTTCTTTCTTAGAATTTATGAATAAATGTATCCTTTTGCATCATTGTACATTTCCAACATTCTATTGCGTCGTTTTCATGCTCAAAGGATAAAAACTATTTGAAAAGATGCAAATTCCTGTAAAAAAAATACGTCTACGTTTCCATCAAAACAGACTAAAATAGATCCCATCTTTCTTGAGCGGAAATTTTTCATATTTCTCCGACAAAAAATGACTTTAAAAGAGTGGTTCCTCTTTCTGCTCAAACCGAACGGAATTTCGCTTTTTTGATTTAGTTTGTGGATAGAAAAAAACTGACTACCCTAGCACAGTCCTTCTCTAATGTGGAACTAGAATAATTGGCGCCACGGTATGATAAGTGTCTGGATTTTGGTAGGGATATATGTGTAGGGAACTTTTATAAATAACGTGCTAGTCGGTAGCAAACTGCAATTCAAGAGAACGCGGGTTCAAGTCCTTCTGGCAGCCATCCTGGCTGAGAGTTCTAAGATTTTCCTCAGTTTCAACAGGCGAATGCCGGTGTGGTAACTCAGCGAAACTGCCCGCTACCATCCGATCTCTTGTTCCGGAGGAGTTATTTCCGAGGGACGTCATCCCATGTATGAGACCGATTTTATATGCAGATGATACAACAATTTTAGGATGAAATAGAAATTTAAATAATCTAGTTACTGAATGGGAAATAGCACTAAGAAATGCTAGTATTTGGTTTATGCAAAATGAATTGGTTTTAAATTCAGGAAAAAACAAAACAAAAAAAAAAAAAAAAAAAACAGAAAATATCCTGTTCTCTCTGAATAATGATATCCTAAGTTTGAATATTAGAAAGTCTGTTTCGCTATTAGGTATACATCTGGATGGGAGTTTGTCATGGAATTATCATGTTGATGGGATTATAAAAAAGTTAGCAAAGAATTTATATCCACTACGACGATTAAAGTATACTTTATCATTGAAATATCTAAAAATGTTATTCCATGCACTCATTCAATGTCATTAATTATGGCATACTTCTACGGGGTGGTTCCACAAGAGCTAAGCATGTATTCCTATGGCAGAAAAAGGTCATTAGAACAGTTTGCAATATACAGGGTCGTCAATCATGCAGAGACTATTTTTTAAAAAATAGGAATTTTAACTGTAGCGAGTAGCTTCATTTTTCAATCACTGTTATTTATTAAATCACACCTGCCTGAATTTGACACGGGCGAAAGTGTGCATTATCATAATACAAGGAATAAACATTTACTAATAAAACCAAGAATAAGATTGGAAAAAGCAAATAGAATGTATAACATACAGGGTATGAAATTCTTTAATCCCGTGCCTTTGAGTTTTACGGAACTTCCACTTTCAAAATTCAAACAAGAAATAAAAAAGTTACTAATACAAACTGAGGGATATAATCTGGATGAAATAGAGAGAGAAAAAACAATTGGTTTCAACCTTTATTGTGAGTATTTTAGTTTTAGGCTACATATTCGAGAAAATTTTAATCGATTTCTTATAGTAAATATCCTTTAAGTTATAGTAAGTATCCTTTAAGTCAAAAGACTTTAGATTGTATAATATAACAACACTTTATAAGTCAGTATATAATGAATCCTTATAGATGTGTAAATTATTGTAATTAGCTTTTTATGTATACAGAAGAATTAAAAGCATCTTTGAATGTTGACTTATATCCCATCGATTGTAGCTCTGTAACACATTTGTGTATTTTTATTGTGATCTGACCACATCTAATGCAACTATGTTGTTGTTATATGATGTATTCTTCTTAAATAAATAAATAAACAGGTTTAATCCAAAAAGTTACCAGTTTAGCCCATAAAGGAAAGTTAATTCTTAAAACTTTTGTATGTAATATTTTGCTGTACTTTCTGTTCTCTAGCCAGTCATTGGGTGTTGATTTCCAAATATTTCTTATATACAAGTCTATCTTAGAGGAAATCCTAGTAGCACATCAATGTCAGCCGATATGAATAGCGAATGAATTGCAGTTTCATCGATGGCAATTTCATATTATCGATATTGGAGTTAATAGATATTGGTCGCTTTCGGAAAGCACCATCTTCAACTCAGAGAAATTAGTGTTTTAATAAATTGAAATACGTACAGTTTTTGCAGTAGTTTAGAAAAACAGTGTGATCTTCATTACATCCTGTCATTATTTCTCTAATCTTTCGTTTTCATGTACAGTTGAAAATTTTAGCACTGGATTTGATCCTGGAACCTTATGATTTGTAGTTCGTGGTTTTTATCCACTACGCCATACGCCACGGAGCTATCTTTTCACTTCCTCAACTCAGGAACGGAATCTGGTGAGATAAGCGGTATTTTAATTACAAAATGACTTCAAGGAGAGATTAGGTAGAAGTTTTATGTGTAGCACTTGCTATGTTTCCATTACATAGTCATATTAGAAAACACACGACGCACAGTGGAGTATTTTACTGAAAAAGCTGGCCAAAAGTCCAAAACATGAACTTTGCAAACAATCAGTAAAATGTATTAATCTATAGCTGAAGAGTTATGACGTCCGAAGGGAGCCAATAGAGTCTTATTCACCCGAGCCTTGAGCCGCGTTAGCAGTTGGAAGACAGGTGTTGAGTGAGTAGCGTGATTTGTGCTCGCTAGTGTTAGTCGAAACGTGGAGATATAAAGAAGTATTACGTTTGTGAAAAGTGGAGCTAGGAAACAACCGTTGGTGTATTACAAGTAGAAGGTACTAACTTTAATGCAGAATACGTAGTTTTATGTTTACACCAAAGATGAATAGATTGTGTACTACCATAAGGGAATATAAAAATTAACATAATGTATAGTGCATGTCTGGTAAATACAGGTATTTTTTTTGTACGTGTCGGGGCATGTCGCCTAGTAATATGTGAGTCAACAGTACCATGAGCTCTTCCTTCAGCGATTTCCAAAGAAAAATCTTCCCCATGTTTCCCCCTTTTTGTGTACCAGAACTTCAAAATGTAACTTCACGTATATTGACCCATTGTAGCAAACCCATAGATCTAGTTAGTTACTTCAGAATTGTTGCTTACCAATTAATTACAGCTAGGTTTTAATAAATTTGATCTCAACAAAACATAGAAATTTACAGAGAAAGTGTACTTGTTAGTAAAAGACGTCATGAAAGTGTACAATAGTAACCAAAAAACGTATGCTATCGCGACTAAAGCTGCAAGCGTTTCAGGTGCTAAACATCAATACGTGTTTTGTTTTTATTTGTTTGTACCACATAAAGTAAACATTTTTGGGCCTAATATAAATACAGTTATCTGTTTTTCCTAATAGTATGATATATTGCTTATTGGATGTATGGGTATGCATACATGTCTTTTTTTTTTTTTGTTGTTATTAAGAGCTGTTCTTCAAACACGAAGCTAAGTCTATCTATTCTTCTATATTGCAGAACAGTTGAAAATGGAGACGGAGATTACCATTAAATCACTGTATGAACTCATACAAGAATGTGGGAGCAGAATACTTGATGAAAATTTACTGTTTATGGAAAATGAACTGCTGAGAAGAACAAAATGCCCACCTGGTGAAGCAGGAACTTTAAGACGTGCCTTACGATATTTCAAGTCTGAATTTAAACAACGATGGGTAGCCGCGAATTATATGCAAGGACGATTTGTACAGAAAAATGAACAGTGGCTTAACGCAGTGATCAAATTACCAATTTGGACAACAGTAAAACCGGGCAGACCGCAAAAAGACTTTGGTGAATTAAGTGAACGAAGCAAGAGGTGTAAAACACAGGATTTAAGGAAGCAGGCTTCTTACGAAGAACTAACATATGCAGCTCACATGAGTCAGCGAAGTGTGGGTAATGTTGATATGTCAAAAATGATAAAAGATAGTGCATCCACACCAACAAGAGCGTCAAAGTATAGAAGAACTATCTCGGCGAAAGAGAAACATGTAATCAAAAAGCATACGCCTTCAGAAGCCCTAGCACTACTTGTGGAAGCAGATCTAACGAAACAACAATATGAAGTGATTCGTGCCGCAAATAAGAATATTTATCCGTGTTATTCATTAGTAAAGGACGCTAAAAGAGAGTGTTATCCCAATGAAGATGCAATTACAGTGACAGAAATAAGTGCTGCAATTAATCTACAAAAGTTATTAGATCACACTGCTACGAGATTGTGTAAATACTTAGAGGAGGTATTAATACGTCTAAGCGAAAAAGAAAAACGTAACTTAGAGCTAGTCTCAAAATGGGGATGTGATGGATCACAACAATCTCAATTCAAGCAAAAGTTTCACAACCAAGCAGATTCTGACGCCAATATTTTTCAAAGCTTCTTTGTTTCTTTAACACTGCAATGCAAGATTGGCGACCAAACGACAAATATCTGGCAAAACCCAGTGCCATCTTCAATTAGATTCTGAAGGCCAATACGTATACGATTTGTGCACGAAACAAATGGTATCACGAACGAGGAAATGGAGTATGTTGAAAGTCAAGTGAAACATTTAAAAATGACTGAAGTACCATTAAACGCAGGTGTTGTAGTACATATCAAGCACAGTTTGTTCCTACAATGGTAGATACAAAGGTGTGTAATGCTGTCACAGGCACGTCATCAACAATGAGGTGTTATATATGTGGCCAAACGTCAAAAGATTTTAACAAATTAACAAAGGTAACAGAAAATACTGAGTCTCTAAAATTTTGCCTCTCAATCCTACATGCAGGGATACGATTTTTCGAGTCACTTCTGCATTTGTCTTACAAAATGCCCATCAAGAAGTGGCAATTGAGAAGCGCCGAAGACCGTAATATTGTGTCAGAAACGAAGAGCAAAATTCAAGATGGCTTGAGAAAGGAACTTGGCCTTCTGGTAGATATTCCTAAAGCAGGATTCGGGAGCACAAATGATGGGAATACCTCCAGTCGATTCTTTGACAACCCTGAGACAGCTTCCCGAATCACAGGTGTGGATATTAACCTTATTAACAGATTCAGAGTGATTTTGGAGACAATTTCGAGTGGCCACAAAATCGATATAAAAAAATTTGCTGACTACACAGAGGCTACTGCAAAACGTTACGTCCAACTATATCGGTGGTACCCAATGTCACCTACTGTACACAAAGTTTAGTACATGGGGCCACCGTTATTAGTTACGCTATATTGCCAATTGGGCAACTTTCAGAAGAAGCAGCTGAAGCTAGAAATAAGCATTTTCGCCAGTATCGGCAGGACTTTTCACGCAAATTCTCACGAGAATTATGCATGCGAGATGTTCTCAACAGAATATTGCTCAGTTCTGATCCTTTCTTAAGCTGTTCAAAGCGTAAGTCAAGGAGAAGGAGGAAGTCCTTTTCAAGCGACACATTACAACTCCTACTTCCAGATACACCAAACGTTCTACTCCTTGCAGGAGAGGCAGAAGAAGGCGAGGACGAAGTAGATGAAACGGATGGTGAAGCTTCAGATTAGAATGTGTTATGGTCCTAATTGGTATGAAGATAGTAAGAAAGGATGACATGTGGTATACTATTTATCATGTTGTATTTGGTTATTCGGATTTGTATTATTTGTGTGTGACGCTGATGTGTGTTGCCATATGACATTTTGAAGCTGCTCCCCCCCCCCGGTAGATGTATTCTCGCGACGCCTCTGATTTCAGAAGCAATACCACGTGATTCCACACATGCACTTTGATATTAATATTTTTGTTTCACAGAGTTCTGTGCACTAGGAGCTAGATAATTAAAAACAATAACTAGTGAAACATTGAAAACCCCATTTTGGGGGGAGGAAGTGCCCCCAAACACCCCTTCGGATGGTAGAATCCTTCTGTTTCACCATCTCGGTCTGGGTACTGTTACTTTACATGTCCCTACCAAAGTTTATCAAAATCGGACGTTTAGTTACAAAGTTATTACTTTTGGCCGTGTTTTGGGGTCAAATACTCCACTGTGCGACGCTTTTCCGAACAAAATCGGGTAATGTCGATCAACATCGTGCAATCACATCTTCAGACAGTGACATTATTTTCTCTAAACTTTATATTTTAATCTGCCAAGATTTCTGGTTCAGATACGATATACTTCTTAAACTTGAGGAATAGCATTGAATACCGAAATATCGTATTACGCCAATGTCAGTACAAATTACTCCAGAACGGCCATCCATTATCGATATCTGCGTTATTGACCGGTCCGATGATCTTGTGTTATTAGGGTATATACCGGTCGAAGACCTATGAATGGAGGGCTGGGAGAAATCTCTAAGAGTTATTCAATGGGTGGAACGTAATTAAAGGATAATAAGGTAATACCAAATCCGAACAAAAACACCAGAGGTGCAAAAAGTGGAGCCAAGTTCTTTAGCCCTAAAAAGGTGTGAAATGGGAGACGGATGAGCCAAGTTCCTTGGTGACAGCATGTAACAGGAACAAAGGAACTTGGCGCGAGCTGGCAACAGCCTTAGGGTTGGTGGCGGTGGACGTAGTGGGTTTTAGGATCCCCACCACCCTTATAGCTTGAGGATCATGAACCTTGCCACCTCGCGCCAAGTTCCTTTGTTCCTGTTACATGCTGTCATCAAGGAACTTGGCTCATCCGTCTCCCATTTCACACCTTTTTAGGGCTAAAGAACTTGGCTCCACTTTTTGCACCTCTGGTGTTTTTGTTCGGATTTCACAGCTTTTTGTACGTGTATAATACGAGGGGGGATCAAATATAAACGGGATTTTTGTTCCTGAACA
>JAGDQP010026922.1:13004-25444 GCA_022664845.1 Lepisma saccharinum
CTGCCATTTTGAATCAAAGATGGTGAATTTTTTAAAACGTTGTTATGTTTTCCTAAACTACTCTTGATAATACATCATTATGCCAAATTTCGTATCTCTGGCTCAAGCGGTTGGAAAATGGATTTATGACGCCCGCCATTTTGGATCCAAGATGGCGTCTTTAGAGATATTTTGTAATATTTTCATAATCTACTAATAATGTTGTACTGAAACTAAATTTCATTATTCTAGCTGCAGCCGTTTAGGCTGTGTATTCTTTAAAATTTATGGTTGGCGGCCATTTTGAATCCAAAATGGCGATTTTTTAAATTTTTAAAAAGTTTGCTTAATTTGCTATCAATGATGTAGTTTCATACCAAATTTCACTGTTCTATCTTTAGTCGTTTAGGCTGTGTATTCTTTGAAAATTTAGGTTTGGCGGCCATTTTGAATCCAAGATGGCGACCTTTTCAAAATGTCGGAATCTTTCCTTTATCTACTTATCATCCTCTACCTTCATACCAAATTTCATGTTTCTAGCTTATTCCAAACACCCTAAACAATATGATGAGTGGGTCAGTGAGTGAGTGAGTGAGTCAGTTAGCCTAAAATGTGCAATTTCAGGGGTCCACAACTAGAACATAGTTTGAGATACGAATGTGAAATTTTGTACATCTGCACATATTTACCATATCTCCTTAAAGGCAAAAGCTCATATTCCTATCTTTAACATCTTTTTTCTTACCCCAAATCGTCGATTTTGCCATAAACTCTTGTTCCTGTATAACATGCTTCTGGCAGTGCTGACGTTTTCTGACGTGAAGAACTTGGCTCATGCACTGCCGTGCATGTTGATAAATCACACTTCTCTGTTTCGTTTAACTTTTAGCCCTATTCTATCCAGGAGTAAATTCTCGTAAGTTAGGACGCAGCGAGGTGAGTAAGCATGTAGTGGTAGGCAACCATCCACACATAGGTGTAGAAATAGTTGCGGAAATTCTGTAAGAAGCTTCCAAAAAACATCGGTTACGAAATGAATTTGAATTTGAAATTACTTATGGCATTTTGGCATCTTTGGCTCAGGCCGGTATGGTTTATGTAGAGGATAGGGGAGCTATCGGTCAGGGCCTTACTTAAGGTACCATCCCAGGTGAAACTGAGCGAAACCCGGGAAAACCTCGTACCTACCTATTGCCGAACCAAAGTCAGTGACGTTACCGTCTGGGCCATGAGTGCTCGGTGGTTAAAAGTTACTTTAGGGTTGTACGATTTCCAAATTTATATATCTTTAAATAATGGAAGAGCGACTGATATATGAAATATCAAGAGATACATGTCGGTCATACAAAAATCGTTGAAAATCTAATACCGTTTATATCTTAAAATCTTCGGAAATCAAACATTGATATGAAAATATGTTTGGATATCGATGCGCTATTTTTCTTGATATCAATATTTCTGTATTGCAAAATATGATTGATACATCGAAAACTCGTATTGGTAGATATGAATGGGACAGTTCATAGTAGGAGTCTAAGATGTCTAAAACTGGTCGTCAATATTATATAGTAATTCCAAAATGAAGAATTAATTTTGTGGATTTGAAGGCAAAACCATTGAAATAAAAATCAAGAGGTAACACTTTCTGGCCAACACGATAAATGCTAAGATAAATATTATATTAAACTATTTCAACGAAAGTGATCTTCAAAGATACTGATTCATCCTCATAATTCAAGATGACAGGTACAACGTCGTTGGGATAAAATGGCAAGATGTAAAATTAAAGAATTTCATTTCTACCTTAAGTATAAATTAGTTCTTCTTTGAATATACCCCTTATCATGAAGCTAGTAAAATGTATGTTATAAATATGGATTCAGTATTGTAGGTTATATACCCTCCGTAGACGTCCAAGGTGCTCTTATTTTCGTAGGATTTACTACCTGGGGGAGCGACACTTTTTCGAGAGCCATGTCCGAGAGTAAAGTAGCTTTACCCGCTAGTGTCACTCACGAAATCTAAATATTCACAAAACAAGGTAGCTATTAGTAGCTATCATTTATTAGACTGTTGTGAATGGGTCTTCAGAATAAAGCTGGTTTAAATACGTATAACGAGTAACTCTTCCCCGTAGTTGCTTAAAATCGAATACTATCAATTTTCGGGAAGAAAGTAACTTAATCCATAAAGACCCTTGCAATACGGATCCTCGCTTAGTTGACAAGTACCTGTCCACTGGTTTTTAAAACAACACCAGACACGTCTATGGACTGGTACACGGACAAAGAGATTTCACTTGAAAAAACTAAATAAAGAATGATCAATAAGCAAATTATTTCGGATCATTAATCTCATCTGAATATCTTCTGTCAATGATTAATTTACTTCAGGCGCCAAACCAGTCTCCCAGTGGACATTTCCTCTAAGCGGCGGACCCTAGCAAAGATAACAGACTACTCCCACTACCACAACACAATACACCTAACGGATCCCCTGGAGTCGATCCAGAACCTCCAGAGTGGGTTCTTAGCGAAACAACATTTTGCAGTGCTAATAAACACAAAATGAATAGAGATAAAAACGATATCTCATTTATATACGATGAATATGTAGATCCCTCTGGAACGATACACGTCTAACCTAGACAAAAAGATTATGGTAACTAGACTATAGTTTCTGACGAATGAAATCCATGAATAAAGTAAGAATAAAGATATTGATTTATTTACAGATATGCTGCTTCTCCTCTCGACTCGGTTCAGCCGTTAAATCTTAATTTCTTAGCCAGAAGTGAATATTTCTACCCGACGATACCGTCACTCACACGCATAAAAATTGAAACACATTAACTTTTAATGACACATCCGATCTCGACCAACAGTTCAAATGGAGTAGGCGATAAGACCTACAGCCCGTCACTTTTCACCCATACAAAGGATAACGGGATTATTATCGTGTATGAGCTACTTAAATTACAACAACAACTCAAATTAACGTATTCCTCGATATCAAATTACCGGGTACTGAAAGTTTGTGACCGACTTCCCGGAGAATTAAACACACCTTGACATTTTTCAAATTCGAGCTTCACTAACACAGTTGCCAATCAAGAGAACTACAAATCAGACCTTTGCTTCTTTCTGCCATAGATTCTTTGCTCAGAGGTTACCCTGAAAAGTAACTTCAGCATTCATATGAAATTGAAATATATATATAGCGGTCATGCGTCAGGCAAGACATATATATATATTTCACTCCTCTTCACTGAGACCAATTCCCATTCACTTTCCTGCTGGAATGGGGAATGGATCTTGTGATAGCACCTAGAATGCTCTTCGAGGGACGTCACCTGGCAACTTATCAAAAACCTCATCAAAACACAGAATCTACCGTTCCCTCGGAATTTCTTAAACGCCATAAAGGCCAGTTTGAACGCGATACAAGCTTCTCAGTCAAGACAAAATAAAAGTATACGAATACAGAATGCAAAGTTTCAAGCTCGATCACGCCGGCCACGTATTCACCTGGTTCCGCAACCACACAGGTTCTTACTCGGATTTGGCACACCAACCGATAGAATGCCACACAACTCTCCGTCCACTTCATCTGGACGACCATTGAAATCATTTGAGCAACAGAACAATTGACCAAAGAAATAGCTTCCGTTACCTTCATAAAAAAGACACATTCAATGAAGATTTCAGAACAAAACAAATCGGAGTAGACGGTAAGGTCTACAAGCCCTCGTATTTCCTTACTCATTCAGAGGATACCCGGGAGAGTACCTTAAATGAGTACCTCGAACATCATTTTAGATATCTCAAACAAAGCGGACTACAATCCAAACTCTGGATAGACGATAAAGTCTACATCCCTTTCTTTTTGCCCATACAGAGGATACCTGAGAAAGTATCTTGTATGGGACCTTTAGTCGAGAAGAAATTTAAATCCAACCCAGGACACAACAACAACTGGAGTAGGCAGTAAACCTACAAATTCTCATTAATCTTTCTCTTACAGAGGTTTGTCTAAAAAAACAACATGTAAGAGAACTCTTTCTTCGGGCTGGCAACAAAGCGAAACATACTGCTTAACATCACCGATATCAGAATATCGGGCTCTTCCTCGAAAATAAAGAGAGGAACAAAAAAGAAACAAAAAACAACAGAACAGGATTAACATTTGAACATCTCAACAACTTATGTTCCAATTTTTTGAAATATCGATATCCACACAATTACCTGCTCGGATTCCTGGAGAACACCAAGTCCTCCCATGTCCGCCTCCCGATTTGGCGGACAGCCTGGACTTCGAGCTCGCTACATCGTAGTGGCTTCAAAGTAGCGACGTAACAGCAAATATCAGATCAGTAAAAAGAGAGAATCAGAGACAGCGCGAAGACCGATGACAGTATATATACTCATTTTTTACAGTCTCGAAGTTTCCAGTAAAACGAAACTGCCAATAGGAAAAGACGACACTTTTTTTAAGCTAAAGCGCGGGCCAGGTTAAAAAAATGCACAACAAAAAACAGCTCAAGGCGGCAACTTCTTCCTCCTTTCTGTCGTCGGCCTCCCCTCCCCTCCACAAATCTCACGTACGCACTGAAGTCTTTTATAAAAAAAAAGAAAGCAAAAAATAAACGGCTATCGGCTGAATCGAGTAGAAACTGAAATAGAAAATTTGTTAAACACATACATACATAAAACAATGAATAAAATAGTACTTAATTATATTATTTACTTCACTTGTTTGACTTGCTTCAGTCTTCTTAAAAAAGAAGTAAAAATTAATTTCATAATTAATAAAAATATGACTGAGAGTTGGGGAGTGCGGCGCTCGACATAACATAAGCCCCCCCCCCCTCGAAAAAAAATTCTGAAGCACTTTCTTACTCAACCTGGTGAGTTAATATTCTGGCTTTCCAGGAAAGTCCCAGTGTCTTTATCTTCACTTCACACACACACACACAAAAAGTTTTTTAGAGAAGTAAAAATATTCAGGCTCTTTTAGATTCGACACAATGCAAACTTATTAATCACTTTAAACACACCAAATGGAAAAAAAATCAAAGGATACTAATATTTTCCTTCCAATTCAAAAGTCTTTGTCTTTCTCTGAAGGAATCAAATTTACGAAAATAATATCGCAACTTACTAAAACATTAAATCACGTCTCATTTAATCAGAACACTGTACTTAAGCATCGTCCGTCTGTCTCCTCGTGTTGTTCATACACACTTGTATATCAAAATGAAATCAAACAGAAAATGTCACTTAATCTCGTTGTCCCACAAGAAGTCTGTATAACTATCCTTTTTAATTCCGTCTTCTTCTTTCTTCCTGGTTTGCCTACTTCCGTTGTATAGAGTGCATTGGACAAACACCGCCGAACTTCTCTTCTCTCTTCAAATATGGTCTAAAACGATTTGTCTTTTTGTCCTGGCCGGGACTCGAACCCTAAAGTCCGACCTAAGCTCAGAGCAGTGTACTCATATTTCCCAAATTTTATTTCTGTAACAAAAGCATAGCGGCAAAAGCTGGATTTAAAATTCCATCTCTAATTCATAGACACAACCTTTCGAAAAATCAAACATAAATGTTTCCTGCACTCAACAACCAATGCAACAGGGCAACAACACAAAAACTCCATAAATAATCAACTTCTGTACACTAAGTGTACTTCCACACAATAAGCAAATCGATAACAAATTTGATCGGATCGTCAGATGAAACTTTCTCATAACTCCTTTCCTCGGAAGAATGCAACACAGAACCAATCTGCCTCAAATAAAAAATTTGCGACTGCCTGGCCCCACAGGCCTTTGACCGCACTTACACAAACAAACAATGGACACACTTCCATTCACAATAATATCCCTTTTCTTGCCTTGCACACTGGGAATCCTCAACCCGCCCTGAAATCTGTTATTTCAAGTTACAGAAAGTTTGCTATCTCAATTTCCAATTGCACTGACGTAAAATCAATGTCTCACTTCGAAGTGTGTTAATGCAGAAAGGAAAAAGAAATCCTCAAAACATTTATTGCCATCCGTTAACTAACATCCCTCTTTTGTCCTCAGCAGGGAGAGAAAAAAAAGAAACGGTTTACAGTCGCATCCACCAACTTCTCTTGGGATCATAACAGGACATCCCAACTTTCTAAACATAGAGCAGGGTGGGGGTGTTTATTCATTTTCTATAACTGTCCTTTAAACATTTTGCCCGTCAACCATTTTTTCATCTTTTTAAGGAGTCCATGACGCAAAATAAGGTTTCGCTTTTACAAAAAACAAGTCATAAACTCTGACCTGGAGGAAAACTGTCCTCACCAATTGTTCCTTCCTTTTCTCTTTTCAATATCGGAACAAAGGAAGAAGAAGACTATTGAAATCGACTGGGGGCTCATGAACGACACCTCACCCCTCCTTCTTACACACACACACACACACACAACAACAACAACAGAGATAACCACTTGACGGAAACCTGGATGTTTTAGAATTTTGACCTTGAACTCCACCTCCTGGCAACCACCGATATACAAAAGTCTTTGTATAAAAAAAAAAGAAAGCAAAAAATAAACGGTTATCGGCTGAATCGAGTAGAAACTTTGTTAGTTAAACACACACATACATAAAACAATGAATAAAATAGTACTTAATTATATTTCTTACTTCACTTGTTTGACTTGCTTCAGATTATCTTTTCTTCTTAAAAAAAAAAGTAAAAATGAATTTCATAATTAATAAAAAAAAATGACTGAGAGTTGGGGAGTGCGGAGCACGACACAACAAGACTCAATTGCAGGTCCAAATTTCCGATCTGTAAACTATATCACAGTAAAATCTGTTACGTCTAAATGAACATTGAATTCCTGTTGCTTCAAACTACCTTTCCCAAAAGATAACATAAAATGACTACATTGTCATTGCTAATATCTTTTGTTCATAGGGAGTCGTATTCAGAAACATTTTTTGAGTGACTAGCGCTGTACTAACGAATAATTAACAGTCTATTAACATTGTTAGTCACTTGTTAGTACAGCGCTAGTCACTCCATAAAACGTGTTTAATACGGCCGAGAATGATCTGCAGTTCATTTTAGAAGGTTATTAAGAGTACATTAGTTCATTTTACAAGGAACTATCCGATAGAAGTCAATGAAATTAGAAGTTTGAGTTTCTGTACACAATTTATAAGAAGCAGGTACGTTTTTCATATATATTTGATTTCCGTACAAAATTTGAGAAAAATCATGAAATCGAATGAAAATCAATCTAGGACGTAAAATTAAGGCTAATGATAGCATATGTTATGACTTTTAACCCCCAATCTGTTTCTTTTCCCTTCAACTAACCAGTCTATTTTGTCTTATACGATACCTAAAATAATATTCTTATATTTTTATACGTTTCGATATTTACTAAAAGTAAGCCTCCGTCATAAAGAAAGGTCAAGAGCTCAGTGGTTGCTTCATAGCTAATATTGTGCCTACTGAACGACCCATATAATTTTTTGTCGCCCGAAACAAGCAGCACGTCTGTTTGCGTGTGTGTACGAGAGAGAGAGAACATTTGGTTTCCTGTGCTAAACTGAAGGATTGTGCTAGGTATTGCCGTGATGCCAAAGACATTATGCTAGATGTTAAAGCAGTTAAAATTATGCTAGTTTTAGCATAGTTATGCTAAGATGGGAACGCTGTAGTATTGTTTCATAAACATCAAAGAAAGTCTTCTAAATACAAGAAAACCGAACCCTTTGAGATTTGCCCAGGGCCATGTCTATGCCTCAAAGGTCTCTGGGAGAGATGAGCTAATGCTAGTTTGCAATTGCTTTCCTGCAGATGGAGATGATGTCCTAAGAACAGAGTCTATACTTTAACGTTGATACTGAGCCACATCGTTCAATTTATTTCCACCGAGAACCAGTAACGTAACTAAATCTTTAGCCCCACCTCCCCTGCAAGGAACTTTCAGGTCCTTGGTTCTAGGGCTCTTTTATAAGCATTTCCTACATTCAATTTCAGCAAATTCTTGCCACACGTAAAAATTACTCACCAACTGTGCAGAACAGTGTTGCCAGCTTTCTTAAACGGAGATTCCAGACTGCATCAAAACTGAAAATTACCTTCCTTTTACCAAGCCTGGGAAAGTTTTAAACTCTGAGGTGACTTCTCCTTATGTTTGCTGGGTTTGCCATTAAGCCATTTTTAGTATTTTTATATGTCGCCTGTAGAGTCCCCCGGACGCCTGCCCCTGCAACGCAGGGTCTCGTCGCATTGTACAACGTAGTTACGCCCCTGTCGAGAACCAAACCTGGAAATCTTTGATTGTAAGTTGAGGAGGAAATCACACATCCACCGGAAATGTTTCAATATGGATTAAATAAAATACATAACAATCAGTTCTGTAAATATTAAATATGAACACAAAAATTAGAAGTTACGGAATCATACATATTTGAGTTAATAAGTGATGAAGAAATAGCATCGGCTGCTTTAAGGAAGAAAAGACGAACCATAAACCTAAAAATAAAAAACTGCTAAAGAAAAATAAATACAAAATATATTTTGAGGAACGACTCAAGGTCTTGAAAGACGACTTCAAAGAAATACAATCATTTTTTTAAAACACGAACTGTGAAACCTCTTTTCAGAAGAAAAAAAGAGATACAATCCAGGATAATTGGAATGATCAAAAGAATGAAGTTGATTCCTTTGTCTTCAAATGGAGTATAGGGTTCTAGCAAGGCAGGAGCGGGAAGACTTCGGGTTAAGAAGGTGATGGAAATAATGAGTCTCTACATCACAGCGGATTCTTTCCTTTCGTTCAAACGACATAGACGAGAGAAGTTGGATTTCAAAGAAAATGAAGACACACACACAAGGGAAAAAGGCAATACACTTAAAATCTCCTGGCACAAAAAGCACATAAAAACTTCACCAAAAATGAACTTTATATGACCGCATGTGAACTTTATGTGAACCTACTGTAAAAAAAAAAACAAAAAAACGTGTGCTTAATGTGTCTTTATATTGGCTTCTTGCCCTTAGACCATATATCGACATCGCAATTCATAGGGAGTTGATATAGGCCAATATCGATGTGCTACGTTTAAACTAAAACGGAAAATCAATCTATTAGATCATAGCTTGAATTACTGGTTGTTCGGACTACTGTGTGTTATGTCCGTTTCATATTTGAAACATGGCGTGCCTGAGCAAGCTGAGATTCCAGAGAAGAAGGGGAAAAGTGTCTTATTATAGGTACCATAACGACATTTACCTTCTGAATTTGACAAAAGTCCGTTGAGAACGTCAATCTTGATGGCCAGGTTAAGCTGAGGTCGTTCTCACTCGCATTTCCCTCAAGCTTCTTTGAAAAATCCGCAATTATTTGTAGTAAAACCATAATTTTCATTAACTTCCTGACAATGTCTAGGTAAACTAACCTAACCTAATCTAACCTGGTAGTGAGTAGGGATATTCTAGAACTGACCTGAATGTTCTTCCATATGTGAAGTGAAAGTTTGCACAGACGAGAACCAAGACAACAATATCAACACGAAATGCAGCCATCATTCAATAACACTCACTGAATGCATAAATTTTCCTGTCCCCACACCCACTTACACACGCACACATATACACGTGTTGTCATCAGCCATTTGGCGGGATTTTTCTCCACTCGTTTTGAATAGATCAACATGTGGTGACACATGTGTTGCGTGTCAGAGCACGACAAATGATATATTTGTGTTCTGTGGCAGTGACGAAGCAATATCAATGTCATCAATTATGAAAATAACCTTGCCTCTTCGTATTTGTTTATTTTATTTTTAATTTTGTGGATATCTGTCTTCCCAAATGAATCGTAACCTCATCTTTTCTGTTACACACAATACACAGGATGTCCAGGAAGTAAATCTTTAATATCAGCAGACACTCTTCACTTCATTGAAAAATCTGACGCAATGTTAAAATTGTCTCAACTATTTTCCTAGAGAAAGTTAGGGCAATGAGGAAACTAGATGCACACTAATTTCTGGTAACATCCAGAGTTCAAACTGATCACCGGGTCAAGTTTTGTACCTGGTCACCGTCTCCATGCTTGGAGCCCGGTCTGACGCGGAAGGCCAAGCAGGGATTTCAATTTTTCCTTATTATACACTGTTTCTTTGAATTGTGTTTCTTTAGGGAGTAACCGGAACCGAGGGTTCTAACCATCTAAAGCTCGAAAATTACGACGCCGAAAAATTCCTAACAATCCCAATAGCATGGAAATATTCTGATATTCTTGCAAAGAACGAACGAAAATATTGCAAAGGCTACTCTCAAAGGCTACTATCGGAAAGGCTACTCTCAAAGAATTCTGTGTTTGAAGTATTAATGAAGATAAAAGCATTTGAAAAAAAAATATACGTAAATTTCAAGAATGAAGTTCTTGGACATACCTCAGTAACACATCAATATCGGCCGATGTCAATAACGCTTGATTTTCGATTTTCATCGATGTTGTCATCCAATATTATCAAAATCAAATGGAAAACACTTCTGCCGATATTGTCGATATTCAAGGCCTACCGACGATATTGATCGTTATCGCGAAGCATCAACTGTCGCGGTTTTAATAAATAGAATACTTTTTACAGTAGGTTTAGAAAAAAATAGAACTGGATTACATTCTGTGTTTATTCCATTACACGTATTATTATCTCGTCTTCATTGCTAGTTGAAAATTTTCTCATCGGATCAAGATTGGTCCTTGTGCTGCTTAGGAAACCACAGGAACAAGAAAAGGTCACCGGATGAAGATTGAGCCACCGGGTTAAGATTCGATCATCGGATACCCTAGTCACAGTCATGCTGGTCACGTGCGTCAAGACCAAATTTCTGAGTCATTCGGGTCAGCGGGGCAATCGTATCAAGTTTCAGACCGGGTCATCCGTTCGCCTATGTCCGGGTCACTCAGTTTCAGCTCTGGTAACGTAAAGAACGAAATTAGAAAATGTCTGTATTTCAAAAGTATTTAAAGAAAGAATTTTCACGATTTTTTCGATATATTTTTCATTTAGCGTTTTTATTACCAATAAGAACACATTGAAGAATAATTTTGACGGCATTCGAGCATTAAACACAAACAAATAATTTTCGTTGAAAATAGTTTAAATAAAGCACAGAAACCCAATATGGCATATTCGCTGCATTTGTTGTAATACGTATTAAATCCAACAGATGGTGGTAGTTGTGTGTGTAGAAGGTATATAAAGAGTGTTTTAAACAGAATCCAGTAGATGGAGTTACCAGTATTGCGAACAACGTTCAGTAGAGATAACAATTTTCAAATTTTACTTAGCCCTTATTAGTGACCTGCGTCTGAATAATAGTTACAATGTGAAAGAAATTTGAAAGTATTCCTTGTCTTAACTGTTGGCAACTGGAAGGTTTCTGATTTTTGAAGGGCCAATTGAAAAAAATCCAAGAATTTTTCTATCAGTTATAGTTAAAGTAATTATAGATGGTTAATCCAATTCTTTCTATCTTTTGGATTTTTGGGCCTATGAGGAGTGAATTTTCGATAGCCAAGGATTGGGGCACTTAATGGGATAACTGTTTCTTTTATTTTCCCGTACTTTCAAGATGTTCACCAATCTTCATACCGAATTTCAGCTTTCTCTCCCAATCCATTAGAACCACTGGAAGAACAAGCAGACGATATGAGTAAAGGATTTTATCTAAGGTACAGAGGGATTCTATATGACCTACCAAAGCTTTGAAATGGATTCTAAATGTGTGTAACAAGTGAAATGTAATTCTGATGAGCATGGTCAAAACATACACTTATTAGAAAGTAACTCTGAAAATATCAATTTGATATACCTTTTCAACCTCTATAGAATGATATACTTAGAATTAAAGTAAAATCGCACACACAAACATTCATGCCCGAGGCGAACCACTAAGCCAAGGCCCCTCGGTACTGGAAGGATGCGAACAGGGCCCAAGTTGATGGTATCATCCCGATGTTTGTTGGGGACAAAAACTGGAAACAACTCTTTAAGGTTGCCACAGTGTGCAAATTAAGGTATTTTTACAGGGGGATGATATCTGGTTGATAAGAAAGCAAGGTGATAAATCTAATACTATGCATTATTCGTATGCCCACATGCAGATTCCCAGGTGGGATTTCCCCCTCATCCCCCTGTTAATGCGCAAACTGGGTTGCCGTAAGTTTGGCATATCTGACTTCTGTGAATTCGAATATAATTTACAAACTTAGGGGAGTCGTAGAATTTGCGTTCAATTCTTCACTTATGACAGCTGTTGTGAATCCCTTCCAAGCATTACTCCTGTGCTCTAGTATCCAATTTTGTCAAAATGTGTCACGATGTGTTCACATTTATTAATAATAATTGTTTTCTTTCGTTTTAAGTGACCATAGGATAGCGGATGTTAGGT
>JAGDQP010026923.1:0-16599 GCA_022664845.1 Lepisma saccharinum
TTGTGTAAAGACACTTTTGGGACAGAATAATGTCCCAAAAGTGTCTGCACACAATCCTGCAGTTACTAGTAGCATTTCTTGAAAACTAATTGTACCCATTATTGAAAGAAGAAACGAACTTTGGTCTGTGAAAGTTACATTTTGATTACCTGCACTGAATTTCGAATAATTGACGGCAAACGAAAAAGGCAGGAAAAGCCATTTGGATTGAGCGTTAAGTGTAAAAGATATTTTAAAATTGATTTAAAGACTACGTATATCTGTGAGTACTATTTTCATTACATACCCGTATTAAAGCAAAAGGGGCTTTCATATATATTTAAATTGTTCAATTTGTACCTTAAACTATTCTTAAATCTTGTCAGTCCAAAGAAATTATTATTTAATGTAAGAGAAAAATGTAAAGTGGTAGAACACGGAACGGATCATACCTTGAACCTGCTAAGGTTAATGACAGTTTTAGGTTCAACTTAAAGGATGATTGTAAACACAAGCTGGCCTAGATCTTGGGATGGCCGAGAGGTTAGGGCGCTCGCTTTCTGTGTGCAGGATTACGGGTTCAATTCGCGCTGGGGTCCATGGAACGCAGTGGTTCGGAGCCCACTTTTACCAAAAACTTAGTAGCTCACCAGCTCATTTAAGACGTTGATAACAATTCATTCACACATTGGCTTATTGCTAGTTTGCTGATAAGATTTTTCGTTGAGCTATCAATTTTGCCAAGTGCCAACCGACTCCCCAACTTACGTCTAGTTTCTTATGCGATGCAGTTATACGGAAAAATATATTTAAATAATGAGATATTACTTTTCTGGGAAATCAGTGCCAAAATCATATTGTAATTTCTCTGTGTTTATCAAATTATTTCATAGATGGCGGCAGAAATGTGTTTAAAGTGATTTTATAGGGAGTTGAAGGTCTGAACACGTTGTAATGTAAAGAAAAAAATAAATACGAAATAAATAAGAAAGGCAAAACAAACATCTATATTGCGTGAGGAATTAATGTGTTGTGACGTTTAGCTCCTCACCACAAAGTACTCCTGCTGTACGCTGTCTAAATATACTTAAATAGTATTTCTCTTTTCCTGGTACAGAAAATAAGGATATTTTTAGAGTCAGTGCTTCATCTTAAATAATTATATATTCAACTCGTGACATTTCCTATGTTCCTCAATTTCTACAACCTCAGATACGTACTGTAGATAATACAACTACCAAGCTTTCGGAGTCACCGTGATTCCTTCTTCAAGACAAAGAAAAATATTTTAGAAAACTGCCCGTAAACAATGAGAAGTAATGAATAAATCTCATGAGAAGTAATATATATTACAGAAGTAATGTGGACGATCACAAAGAATGTTATGTTTATTTCTCGATCAGTCCATATGTGATTTCTTTGTGATGCATATTTGTATCTAGTTTTCTCATTGTGTGTTTAGTTATTTTTATGACTTTACAGTTGTCATCTGGATCAACACCATCCTATTGATTTTTCACAAAGCTTTACACATTTTTTTTTCTTTTAGGTTTCAGCAGGAAGTCCTTTTGAAGCCTTACAAAACCACTCTGGCTGTATGTCGACAGCTTTTAACTCAAATTACTAGGGCTAGGAAGAAGGTTGGGATGTCGTTGGAAAGGTCACGGCGAGACACTTTCAAATTTATATGAATCATACCCGTCGGAAGGGTGGATCCGGAGATAGAGGGGGAATTTATAACTCAGGAACTACTAGGTGTTTGAGGTGTCGTTGGAAAGGTCTGTGATGTGATGTATGGATTGATCTCTATATGTACTGAATTTAACTTTACTTTATGTAATGGCTCAGAATATTGTATCGGGTATAGTCTTTTGCTAAATTCAGACAAGCTTCATTTTCTTAAGAAAAAAAAAATCCCTGAATTGGTTGGTTACATTAACAGTGATTTTTTTTTAGTAGATGTGTTTCACTAATTCAGTTCATTAGTACTAACAAAATGACTGAAACATTGAAATATAATGAATAAAATGAGTTATAAGCATGCAAAGCTATCACTTTAGACTTTCTCAAAATAATAATAATAAAGCTTCTGGACCAATGAACGCCAATTCTCGCGCAGTGCTAGCGGTTGAAAGGAGGATCTTTATAAGCTTTGAGACTGACGAAATGTATTGTTTCCATCATGCATTATGTAAGAATGGCTAAATTTATTTTCTCCAAAATTAGTATTGTGATAGAGTAGAAAATCCACCCTGTTTTAGCCTCACGAGAACTGCCAGTTTATCACCGTCTCCAAGGTAACAGGACCCAAATATTAAAACTTACATTTGCGCCTCATATGACGTGCGTTTCTGAACCGTACATTTTGTGACCCGAAACACAGTGGACTGTGCCCTTTGCGGCCCGGAATACTGAAGTAAAATGAAAAGGCTGAATCTATTAGTTCTAATAATTGAATTGATACTTTTAAAACACACACGAAGCTTGTTGTATATTTCTGATTAGGTAAAGTAAGGTTAGATAACATGTTTCATTTTGGGAGCGAGCTAAGTGCAGTTTGACAGGCGAGTGTACTCATTTTGGGAGACAGGAGAATTCATTACTTGTGCAATTCCACATACACAATGATGTAGTGGAAAAAAACTTCATACGGAAAGTAATATGAAGTCACGCGAATATCACGCACAGATACGAATTGAGGCTAAGCGAGTGGGAGCGAGCGAAGGCGGGTTAGTTAAAGTCAGGTTAGACTCTCTCATTTTTTCATTTCATCTGTCAGATGATTTCTTCCTCCATATTTCATGTTTTCTGCTTGTTCTACATATGTGTAGTGCATTTGGAAAATGCAGATAATATTCCTTCTTTCTGGAGAATTTTTGAATGGTGGTTCCCAGAAAGGACACTGTTACCTTGTTAGCTTTGGGGTACTTTTAGACTTTCAAGCGATCCAGCAATGCTGATGAAGATGCAGTTGATAAGAAATATATTTTAACATGAATGAATCTAACTGTTTGAGTCCACGACGAAATAAATTGGTCGCATAAAGCAGGATTAATTTTTGGGGGGTCGCAAAGCGCACGATATTCTGTATAGTCGCAAATTGCACGGTCGCAAAACGCACGGACCCTATGAGGACGGTTAGATCAATGTGTTTCTAAATTGGTACGATAAAATAGAACGCAATCCTTAAGACTTAAACCACGTTAGAGTGTTAAACTATTTACAATATTCTCGGTAACGAACCTGAGGTATTAAACACGTATTCGAGCATTACATAGGAATTTCCGGTTGCAGCCATGCTTCACGTAATAATTTAGCAAAGTAGCCTCAAGGACTTGGTCGTATTAGAATGTATTATGTGCGTTTCTAGCATCAATCTTCACATCAAAAACGAAAGTGAAGGAAATAGTGAAAATTTGAGAAATTACTAAAAATTGGAATGGGATGTGTCCATTAAAAGAAAAAGTGTATGTAGTACAACTTACAGTGTATGTTGAGAGTTCGTGACGTCACCAGATGGTTGTGTTAATGAAAGGTCGTTGATTTCCAATCCGAAATCTCTTTTACCTACTCCCGTTTAGGTGTTAGCGCGCATTATACAGGTGTGAGTGCATATAGTAGAATAGTATAACAGAAAGTTGTAGTCTTACCGGATGAGAAGCGGTCGGATAAATCAAGACAGGGATTCCGCCAGGATTTTCAGTTTGGGGTGGTGGTGTAAAGTCAAAGTTGGGAGAGTGTAAGTGGAGTTTTGCACGGTTTCTATCGATTTTTGACCACCAAAAATTTTAAAGTTCGGAGGTGCGATCGAGAATTTTTGAGGATGACGCCGCAGAGAGGGGGATCTGGCTGAATCATTGAATAAAGGTCCTTGAAACAGAAATCTGAAATCAGTTTCTCTCTATTTATTTTAGCTGAGATGCTAGCTTGCGTTACAATAAGGGTGGACAGAGCCAAGTTAAAAGAGGAACTCTTTTTTAGGGGAGAGGGATTGTGGGTCCGTTACCAATGAAAGAATAAAATATCTATTACGTTCTTCTGTAGTGCATCCACTTACCTGCGATTGTTGCAGTTATCCATGAGCCCATCCTTAGATCTGTAATAGAAGAAGCAACGTTATAATAATAATAATAATAATAATAATAATAATAATAATAATAATAATACAAAGAAGCAGCGAATAGAGTCCAATAAGATTTATCAATGCTATCGGTACAGTTATTCATGACCTTCGGCTCTCAATCATCATCCAGATTAGGTTAACTCATAATACTATACTATTCGTCATTTTTATGATAAACATAAACATAGTACTAGGGCTCTAGACCCAGATAGCACGCCAACTTGAAACAAGGTTGTCAGGCACTTGCTTTGAGACTGGCACACTTGATCGTAATAAAGAAGCTGGAACAACATAAGTGACTTTGTCAGCGTAAGCGGTATTGAGTAGCGATAATGTACAGTGATGCTGGAAGCTACAGTGTAACGTAAATATGAGTGATGAAGTACATCGGCGAGAACTATTTCTGAGGAAGGCTACTGGGAAAATAATCACCCGGGCTTTCATTCCTAAGTAGACTTACTAAGCAAGATTTTATGTGTTTATATGTACTGGAAAAGTCCTGGGAAAAGCACAGTGTATACTTAGACCGAACCCGCTGATAGCTAAATCCTGATAAATATTTTTAATAATCAGGTACACATTTGGTTCCGATCTCACTCAACCTTAAATTGAATTTTATTTATGGCTTTTAGGCATCTAAGGCTCAAACCGGGATAGAGGAGGGGAAAGGATGCGGGAAGGTTTCATCCAGGAGCTAAGTTGAAGGTGCCATCCCGGAATTTCCCTAGTGTGACTGAGTAAAAACCCTGGAAAAGCCTCATTCAACCTCAACCTCACGATGGGACTTTAACCTAGGTGTGTACGATATTTGAAATTGAATTTCTAAGTTCGATTAAATCTAATATATTCAACGATATATCGAACAGAAATATCAAAACAAATTATGGAAATGATAATAGAACCCAAGAATGGAATCGAAATTTCGAACTGCATGTTTTAATATCGAAGTTTCGATATTTTTAATATCGATTCAATATATCGAAAATTGGAACACCCCTACTTTAACCTTGACCTCACGATGGAGCTTCAACCTCGATCTTAAAATAAAATTTCAACCTTGACCTCACTCAATGTCAAACTCACGATGGAATTTCAACCTGAATCTCACTCAACCTCGACCTCGCCTCGTGAGGTCGAGGCCAGATGAGGTCAAGGTTGGACCTGGTGAGATTCGACCTCGCGAGGTTCTGTATCTTAATCATCTGTTTAGACAAGAATTTAAGGTAATAAGAAGCTTATTTATTATTTATTTACTAAGACAGGTTTATCCATTTTACATTGGACGTAGGAACAATGAAACAATGATGAACAAAAGAAACAACAATTAACTAGACCAGAACAAAAGGAACGTATTCAATTGGTTAGCAATCTTCCTCACACACGCATTCTAACTACTAGTGTTATGTAGTTCACTAGCCAGTTCATTAAATTGGGAAGGATGTTTTTATTACAGTTAGTCTTGGGTGTGGTAAAACAAAATAGTATTTATATCTTGTGTTTCGCGTACTCACTCCCAAAAACAGGTGAAGTAACAACACGTCACATCTAAGTTGTTCATTTACAATTTTATAAAGGAACTTAAAATCAGTTACTTTATGACGATATTCTTGAGATCCAATGTTCAATGCTTTAAGTATCAGTGATTTCGCCAGTCCCACCTCGGTGTCAATCCCCAAAGCCTCGAGAGCACCCCCCAACTTTAGAATTTTTACGGCCAAAAATCGATAGAAGCCGTGCAAACCTCCACTTAACACCTTCATAATTTTGACTTTATACTCCCCCCAAACTGAAAATCCTGGCGAAATCCCTGGTGATGACATTTTATGTAAGTTAGCAACACTATGATTTCTAAACCCAACTATTACTAGGGGAAAAAGTTCAAAACTCTCTACCCCTTTAGAAAGGACAGTATCCTCAGTCGGGGTAGCTATAGGCCATATAGGTGAGCAGTGAAGGGGACACATAAGTTCTGTCATCTAGTGAAGATCTCTAATCTCGACATATCTGCATAGTAACCCTAGAATACGCATGGCTTTTCTTTTGTGGCAGCAGCATGTGCTTCAAAGTTTAGTTTGGTATTTAAATAGCAACAAGATCATTATGACTATTAACTTGCTTCAGAGCAGTGCCTTCAGCTTCATAGCTACCGAGAGACATTTTCCAGCGTTTATTTTCAAGTCTCATTGCTCACACCTAGAAATAAATGCATTAATAACAGATTTAAAGTCAAACACGTCATGAATGCTGTTAACTTCACGGAATAGCTGCTGCAATACTGATGCTGTTACAATCATCAGCGAATAGAAGTAACTCAGAATTTCAGCCTTCGAAAATCGTTACAGGACCATCCATGTACATGACAAGAAGTAAGAGACCTAGAACGGAACCCTGTGGAACACCAGATAAGACAACAGAGCTAAACTAGTACTATCCAATACTAGTCTCTGATATCGATTAAATAGGTAATTCCGGAGTAATGGAAGAAGGATACCAGTAATGTTAAACCTAGTTGACAATGTTTGCAGCAAAAATACCTAACCTATAGGCCTATACAGTATGTCCCTGAAATAAAGGCCCAAATTTTAGGAGGTGATTATCAAAACAAGAAAAATGTTCATTTGAAGAAATTTTGAACGAAACATATGTAGTTTCGGAACTACATGCGTCATAATCACAAATGACGTCACTTTTTGACACAAAATGATGTGAACAGTGCCCGCTTAGCTAATCACAATCGAAGTGATACCCGATACATCTATATAAGCAATATTTATGATTCACGCAGTGCGGCATAGACAGGTATTGCAACGTAGTAATGTTATTGCCAACGATTTAAACGGTTTAATAAAGCAAGCATAGAGATCCTCTCTAACAAAGGAACTACGTCAGCTGATCAGTCGATACTTAAAGGAACAATTGTTTTTACACTTGGTTTTAACCTGCAATGTGCGAAAATGACAACCAAAGACCCAACATTTTTTGAAAATTTTGAATATAAATTGTTAGAAATGTCGAGTTGTCACTATTCGTACAGGGTAAAACGTACGTCCTGAAGACATTTGCAATGTTAAAACTATCGCAAGAATCTGTCATCGACATGAGCAATATGGCTGACATCTTATATTATAAGTTTGAGATGTGACATATCGTTTTAGATTAGCTTGTTTCCAGAAAGAAATTTATCGCCTACGTTTATTTTGTTGCAGATAGGAATTCTGGAATTTGAGATTTTGGCGTCCTACAACATGTGAGGAGGTGCAATTGGCGGACACATAAAACATTTCCTCATGGACTTTGCTAAAAGCATCGTGTTTAATGGTGTCACACTAGGGAAAGTAGGTATATCTGTTACCCTTTCTTCGAATTTAAATTCATAACGCAGTATTTCTAAATATTACAAATTTAAAATTGTACAATTGTAAGTATTAAAAATCTCCGTTTTCGCTTGAATGTATGAATAAACTTAAAATTTTGCAGAATATGCAATGTAAAGTAATATTAATATATTCTCCATTTAACAACAAAATATACGTACCGGTAAATCGACATTTCTCAAAATTCATATTAAAAATTACCAAAAATTTTAACTTGTATTTATGACAATCATTTCACGCAAGGAACAAACTAGCCTAAGTCGATATGCCACAAGTCTTCCTTTCCTATATCAAATTCTCTAACTGAATTCAAGATGGCGGCATTGATGATCATACCCGCACCAAGTTCAGTGATTCACCTATTGTCAGTACCCCAATTTTCTTGCAAATTAGGTTTTAATTACTAAAATTCGAAACTCGTATCATTGTTGTAGCCAGAATAAATTTTTTATAATAATGCTTCAAGGAGTTTTCTCTTACTGCGTGGAGGTTTGTCGAAAGGACTATGAATAGAATGTCCTTCACTTGCGAATTTTTCGCATAGAAAATTTAAACTCCAAATAATAATGTTCTTGTAAAGAGAATACAAATATTTTTTAAATTATATGTCAATTAACTCAAGTTACCATTCAAGAAAATTCTAGGTTTCTACCACTAGACCACAAAGAATGAGTTAACATACTTAAATTTATCACAACGAGACTGCCTTCTGGTAATCTAAATTGGTGTGGTTCGGGATTTTTTTTAATAAATCAATTGACTTTTAATTAAACTGGGTGTCGGAAATTTTATTGTTTTACTCAGGATTTTGCTTACAGCATAGCTTAGGAAACTGTTATATTGATTCTCGTATTCGAACGAAAAAAACAACAGATTTGAGTTCACGAGCAGGGACAGCGCTAATAGAGGCGTGTTAGAGTGTTAAAGCTCTTCCAAAATTTACTTTAGTCCCCCCCCTTGTAGCCCCTACTTTGATCAGTCCTCTTTATTTTATATGTCATAAACGTGAACCCTTTCTCCTACTTTTCAAATTAAACATTGTAGCTCCCCTTCCCATGAACTTTTTTTATCCTGACACCATCATCGTTTACCAGTAAATTTAGGCGGTCTGGTTTACCTGCAGATTAGATAATTTTTGGATTGCAGCACTGTTCAACTTCTTTCCTCTGTTACGAACCTGAGAAAGTGAGTAGTGTCTTAATACAAAAAGCCCTATTAAGGCGGGGCCATTCTCGCGCAGGCGCATTACTCCTTAACCCTAGCATTACCAAGGGGAGAGGCCTCCGAGGCCCAGAATAATTTTTATATATATATTTTTTTCATTATTTCCATTTCGACAAAAAAATGTAAATAAAATAAAATTGTCAGGCTTAACCTATTGTTGATACAGCGTACTTGCTTCATTTTTGTTGCTTGGCTTGTTCCAATTATAACTTAAATAATGCGTTGTTGGCCTCGGACTCACTTCCACCTTGATAGTAGTGAGGGGATATTCACAGAATACTGTAAATGTTGATATATGGTATTTAATGAAATGTGGTACGAAGGTGCCTTCGTGCATATGCTATACTGTACTAAGGTGCTTTTGACCTTATTGTTTGTTTTTCTATAAAAACAAGTATAAGAAATATGTCAGTTACTAACATAAAGAAAAAATTGGCACGTTCACAACTATATAGATATAGTTGGCAACACCGCACTTAGAAACATCGTAATAAAATAGAAGAAAACTATGTCTTAGACACCCTAAGTTCATATTAGACAGTATAAAACATTTTCCGTGAGAAAAAATGGCATTTTCCTTGTGGTCTACAGAGGTACCTTGTGGCCCTTGGTAATTAATGCAACCCAAAAATGCCTTGATAATACTAGGGTTAAGGCTCAATCCAAGTGGGTTTTCCCGCCTTTTTCGTTTTACGTCAATTATTCAAAATTCATTGCAGGTAAAACAAAAAAAAAAATAATTTTACACGGACCAAAGTTCGTTTCGTCCTTCAATAACGGGTACAATTGTTAAGGAAATGTTAGTAATAACTTCAGGATTGTGTGCAGACACTTTTGAGACATTATTCTGTTCCAAAAGTGTCTGCACAAAATCCTGAGGTTACTAGTAGCATTTCTTTAAAACTAATTGAGCCTTAACCCTAAATAAGACTGACAAGCGACTGATTCCACTTGCCACTTTTGCGTATTGGTAACATGTCTTAAAGCTAATACGGAGAACCCGGGATCGAATCCTCGTATGGTTTTGTTTGTATTTTTTTTAAAGAAAGAAAAATAACTTTTCTCTTTATATACATACGCATTAGGAAATTTAATAAAATTAGTGACCAAGGATACCTGGAGGTTAGGTAAGTCTGGTACGGTGTTTTTTTATTGCACACTCCATTAAATCATGTTTTTTCAAGCTTCCGAAAATAGGACTTTCTACGTTGAGACGCTAGTAAGAAAGTGTAGACCTGTCGGATATCAGCTAAGAACTTATAAATACGATAACAGCAACCGGCACTCTATCTACTATAAAACAGAAGAGATGGGCAAGCACAAAGACATTTCACGATAACAGCTTATAATCATGGGCGGATTTATGAGAGAGGCTCTGTGGGGGGAGGGGCAATACTTTAAAAGCTATCGTTTAGAATAAAAAAAATTAAGCCATTCTGAAATGACTGGGGGAGCAATGCACCCCCATAAATCCACCCATGCTTATAATCCATGACCGGATCGGCGCAGTAAACTTCCAACGGGAACACAGTGGTTGACACATTTTCCTCTAGTTTGTTAAATGTAATGTTTGCTGCTTGCATCGCATGCAATGAAAAAAAACTTTAACCTGATTTTTTAACGTATCTCTATGAATTTTGTGATCAACGTTTCCATTGAGTATGAAAAAATAATTTAATGTGACTTTTCTAACCTATTTCAGGGAAGCAGAACATTTTTCGAAAGCAGAAAGAAGAACATGTAACGTTTCTTAAAAATTAAAATTGAGGTAGGCGGGATTCAAACCAGGAACCACTGGCACACTGAACCAATGATATCTTCACTAATTATCACGCTGGTTAAGGCTTTTCGAGTGATGTTCACAGCTAGTTCAACAGTCTGTTAAGAGATCACACTCTATACCATAGGGAGTTTACTGTGATGATAGGATCCATGTAATAAATGCTGCTGTAAATTATATTATGTTGAGTGTAGTTTCAAAACGTCTCTCGTCCAGTTTACAAAATTTTTGGTAAACGAGAAAAAACTGTCAGTGCTTCAGAAACATTGGAATGATGATATATTTTGTGTGTGCTATATTTATGTTCGTAAGAGTGTATGTATGTTCACCTTATTGGCTGAAAATGATTATGTCCCAAATATTGAGGGAAATATGTTGGACAAGAGACGTTCTGAAACTAAACCTAGTACAAGAGTCGTTTTGAAACCAAACTTTCTGGACAAGTGACGTTTTGTTCCAAAATTCAGTGGCAAACGGACGTATTTAGTGGGTGGGTCCGGATCTCCCCCCTTAAACTCAGAATTTTATGGAAAAAAGTATAACTTCAGGCGTAATTATGTGTTTAATATACATTTCATGCCCAGACAAATCTTTGACCCCCCCCCCGGAAGCCCGTGAACCCCTCCCAAAGCCAACTTCTGGATACGTGCCTGGTGGCAGAAATAATTGTTACCAATTAAAATGTTTTTGCAGAAAATGTATTGCTATAATAAACAATTTTATTACAGAAATATTCTATATATTTTGCCAACTAAGACAAAACGAACCATTGAAACGTGTTTGAAATTTTGTAGTTATAACCGGTAATACCACTCAACTCTTTTGCGAGGGAGAAATGAATTTAAATCCCGCGACATTCAGTTGTGTACAGTTATTTTCTTTACAAGAGACGCTTTAAAAAAAAATGTCAATAACCATTCTACAGATATGGACAAGAGACGTTTTGCATCTAAAAATCTTCTTCTTCGCTGTGCGCCATTTTGTTGTGGACAAGATCCTTATGAAGACAAAGCCACTTTTCACACTTTAAAAAAAAAAGGTTTTTAGAACATTTTGACAGGAAATCAATGCAGAAACAGAAAAATACGCCCTCAAAGAATTAAATACTAATACTGATATCTCATTAAGGGGGGAAAAAAGTGGACAAGAACCGTTTTGTTAATAAACTCGACAGAATTATGTAATTAAACACAATATTTGTAGTGTATTTTACGTTCACCAGTTGAAGAAGAATGTCACATTAGATTATTATATATAATTTTATTAGAATGCATGGTACAATTTCATTATTTATTATTAATATTATAGTAATCAGTCTTCAATTTAATTTTGAAGAGGTATTTATCGAAAGAAAGAGAAGTTTAATCGAATTATGAAGTTCGTTTGTGGTGAAAGCGAATGTTTTCTGGCACTTGGATATGGATACTATTTATACATTATACAACAGAATTTTAGGAGCTTAAAATATTTATTAATATTGGAGCAACCAATTTATTAACACTAGGAGTTTGACAACCTGAATTTAATATAAGATGTCACCTAAATTGATTTTATTCAAGTCTTAACTTTACCTTTAAATTTGCATTAATTTTAAACATGGTATTTTAATATCATGGACTGTAGTTGTATAACACTTTCACATGAACGAAAGATTGTTTTGTGAACAAATTTGTGGATAAATATTTCTAAATAAGAATACTGTTTAAGAAAAGAAGCTTTGTCAGTGCCATCTGTTATTCAAACACTGATTTAACAATTCGCACTTAACTACAGAATACTTCAGCAGCTGTAAATTCACCATTTGCTCTTAAAACAGAAAATAATTTGGGAAAATACTCACTCGGGCTTTCAAATATTTAGAATATACGATATTCTTGCAGCACTTATAAGGCACAACTTTTTGTTTTGTTTTTCACTGTTAACACTTCAACAAACACTTAGACATTACTTTGTTTAACACGTATTCTACTGTATATATAGAATGTCCTTCTACGTATACCAGAAGGACCTTTGCAAAATGGACGTTCAATTTTGAAGGTATTTTGTACTTTAGCGGGAGAAGAGTTTTCCCAAGAAAGATCACCACGCGAAGATTTTGTGTGATGACAGTTTCCTTAATATATTCAGTACAGTGTTTCATTATGTAGATAAACACAGAGTTTTAAGTTTCTACATGTTTCTGAAGTGAAAACTTCCTTCATGGCATTCGTAAGCTGCACGGAAAGAATGCTTAATGTTTAGAAGAGCGATACTGTCCAGGGACAGGAAACAGAGGAGAGGGGGAAAAAGGTGTCCGTTAGTTTTATATTTTCCACCAATTTTTTCTTTCTTTTTATCAAATCATATACTTAATTTTCTCTCAAGACTGGTCATTGTGCAGTCTCATCTCTGTTACCTTGGCACGAGCTTTTGAAACATTTTGCTGGCCTTAACTCATGGAAATATGCGTGCAACTGCATAGTTAGAACAAGGCTACGCTTATTGATTATGTAAATATATTTCTTTTTTGGAGAAAAAAAAATAGTGTTTGTTTTCTGAGAACATTGTATGCAATATGAATCAGTGAATAATACAGGGTGACCAGGCCCAAAACTTGTCTAAGCTTTCAACCGAATAGTCTTACTTTAATTGGTAGAGGTTTTTTTTTTCATTTGGGAGGTCAGAGGTTCGATATCTGCGGTAAATAAACCTGTTTCTAATTTTTACAAGGAAGTATCAGAAGCCGTCTCAGATTTTCTAAATAAACGAAGAGCTACTCGCAAACAATGCCAAAAACATTCAGTCGCCCAATGTGATATTAGACCCAAATTTGTCTTTGAATCCCTTATGCAGTGGAGCAAGACCTATCAACAGAAATATTGTTGGGCGTCATTTCCTACTTGAATTAGTTGAAAAAATCCCCCAAAATATTAATTAAATGTAAATTCCAACTTAAAGAAATCCCTTTACAAGTTGAAGTGGCCGGATCCGAATTTCATCTTCGTGGTGCAGTTGGGTTTATTGAACCGAAAGTGAAAAATGTCCGCAGTGTGGGACACTATCAAGTCAAACAAGCGGTGGGAACTATATGATAATCTATTACATTCAACCAAAAAAAAAAATTGCACAGGAAACGAAGTTATAAAATGTCATCTAATTGTGTACACCAGATCAAATATTAAGACAACAAAAATAAACCGTAAAATAAATCTAAAGAAATCAGGGTTTTGAATGACACATCTCCATCTGTGTCGTATTCTTTCTCAAAAATAAAATATAACAAGGAAACGTTTGCTCACTTTCCTCTCTGCCACTGACAAAAGGCATAGATTAAACTACATATGAGAAGTAACAGAAGTGTATAAAAAGTGTGTCACATTAGACGTCTTCAGAAAAGTCGAAATAAGAAAATCGAGGGATGAAAAATACAGGTTAAAGAAGCCTATTCCTTAAAACGAATCGAATATTGTATTCAAAAAGTTTGTAGTGATCTAAAGTTACTATGATAATATTTTTGCCAAAAACAGTTTAAAATGAAAATGAAAATCTAATATTTTAAATATAAAATGATATAATCATGATAGCCTACAAGCATCTTACATAAAATCTCATTAAAAATATATATATACGGTACTGTATGGAAAAATGTCTCTGTGTTTCATATTAATCTCAATAGACTTTATGATGAACATATTGGTTTCAATGATAATTGATATTATTTCTCTAAGTTCAGGATATGGATAACTGAGGAACGTGGACATCAATAAAGTGATAAAAAAAAGTGTATGTGATGTTAATTTCATTCTATTAGAATTTCGTGCAAAAAAGTTTCTGTGGATCTCAACAGGTTGTGGAAAAAAAAGGGTTATGAAAAATAATTTTTTGCATTGATGTTCTTTATATGGAAAAGAAACAGGAAATAGTTGAAAGGTGTGAAATATATGTTTGTCTTTATAAATGACGTTAATTTCTTTTACTAAAGACTAACCTATATTAATTAACCTCTGATCCCTTAATTTTATATTGACCTAAAGACATTTTGAGGTAAGTTCTGTTTTACAAAATAAGAAATGAATTTCTTCGATGTACCTCAGAGGAAAACACAGAAATAAAGAAGTGCTTCTATATAAAAGAAATGCATCAATGTGTGATATTAGTTAAGTGAATATTGTACCAAAGCAAGTATATGTCTTTCATAGTATTAATAACAATATAATACGCATGAAGACATATTTTTTTTGCATAAAATGAAATCATTTTCTTTATTCGCTGCGCTAAATAAGGAAACGAAAGTAATAAAAATTAAGTAATACAAAAAATATGTTAGTTTTATTAAAAATAAAATTATGTTCAAAAAGTTTCTATTTTATGTTGGTTTAAATTTACTATGGTTTCAGAAATGTTCATACCTAGAAAGGAGAAAATGCAAATGAAAGATTAATGATGTAAATAAGAAAAGATAAATAAAAAAAGACATAAAACTGATACATAACTGTGTTATATTAATTATCTTTAAAAAAAATGAGTTTGTTAGATTATTTCTCTATCTCATATCTGTGTAACAACATATTTTGTGATGACGATAAAATAATTTTACTTCGTGAGAAATGATTATCTCATGGGAAGTTCTGGATAAAAAGAAAAGGATAGGTAAACTAAATGAAAGTAAGATAAAACGTGGCATGGCGATTCCATTTACGGAGGAATGTTCTAAGGAAAAAAGCTTATGTTTATTCTACTAACACCATCATGATCTGAGAAATATACACTGAAAAATATTTCCGCCTTGCAGATGTTCATATGAACGACAAAAAATATATTTAGCAATGAATTCTTTATAATGTAATATAATTTTTAATACACAATATTGAGCACATCTCTCCTTGTCACTTGCGTGGCCTGATATAAAAAATCGGTACCATTAAGGGATCAGAATTTGAAAGTCGGGTTTCTTAGAGAGAACAACATTTTTCAAAACATTTTCAACATTTTTCAAAACATGTTCAAAAATGTACAAAATTATGCACAAGTTAAAATCTCAAATTAGCTATTTCGTACTCTTAAGTTGACGTTTAAGTCAGATTTTGAAAGTCGATTTACTAAAAAACTAGGGGTGTACAAAATTTGTACAAAATTATGCAGTAGTTAAAATCCGAATTTGGTGAATCCGCATTCCAAGTTGACGGACCCGAGTTCACTTCGCACTATTAAACTGTCGAGCTTCCTGATCGGCTTCCTCGACTGACTTACCCACCACAAGCGCTATTCCTGAACGGCTGCACTGATTTTATCAACTAAGCACTACAAGATTATTATTACAATACATTCAACCTTTCCAAGTTAAACGATTAAATAATCCGAGCATAAAAGCAACCAACTCGAATCAACTCCAACTCGATTACCAACTCGAACTCTCAAATAGGTTCGAAATCCTAGCCGACTCGAGTAATGATAATGATGGTAGTAATAATGAAATTGAAGTAAGTAAGATGTGGGAGCCAATTCGTGAATCAATAAAAAGCGCAGCGAAGGAACGCGTAGGTGAGAAGAAACAACAGAAAAGCAAACCCTGGTTTGATGAAGAATGCCTTAAGCTTCAAGAGGAACGAAAACAAGCAAGGCACCGATGGCTAAGTAATAAAAGTGAAGCAAATACCAACCACTACAGTAACGCGAAACGAGACGCCACACTCGGGTTGAGAAACAAAAAACGAGAATATCTGACGCAGAAGATTCAGGAGATAGAGAAAAACGGGAAGACAAATAACATACGAGATCTATACAAAGGGGTAAACTCGTTAAGAAAAGGTTAGGAATGATTAGAAATGTACGTGGAGATCTTCAGGCTGATCCGACTAAAATTGTCAATGAGTGGAAAAGTTATTTCGACAAACTCCTTAATGTACACAACGGGAAACAGAGGAATTTGAAATCCATACCGCAGAACCGTGGATTAACGAACCTAGCGAGATCGAGGTCGAAATGTCGGTAAAGAAATTGAAAAATTTCAAATCACCAGGAATATACAATATTCCAGCCGAATTAATTAAAGCAGGAGGAACGGCACTAATCAAGGAACTACATAAACTGATAAGTGCTATGTGGAGAAAGGAGGAGCTCCCAAAGGAATGGAAAACATC
>JAGDQP010026924.1:9574-25443 GCA_022664845.1 Lepisma saccharinum
CACAGCAGAAAATCATAAAACGCGGTACCACGATCATTTGACAGGCGATCGGAATGCAACTATATACAATAAATGTAACATGCAAATACAACGACAAAGAAACTTCGTGCCTGTCATTATGCATAATTTGTCAAATTATGATGATCATTTAATTGTGAAACACTTTGGTTTGGGTTGTGGTAAAGTTAAACTCATAGCGCAAACAGATGAATGTTATATTTCATTATCTAAAATGTTTACCATTGGTGATCGAAATATTGAGTTACGGTTTTTAGACCTCTATTGGTTCTTACCACACAGTTTAAATGATCTGGTGTCTAATTTAGAACCTACTAAATTGAAATATGAACGTGCTCATTATTCCGCACAGGATGTGAATCTACTCACACGTAAGGGTTGCTTCTCTTATAAATATTTAACTAATGAAACAAAGTTTGATGCTAAACCAAATACACCAGAAGTATTTTAATAACACATTGAATAACAGTGTTTGCAGTAATGCAGATTATGAATTCGCTAAGATGGTGTGGAGAGAGTTTAAGTGTAAAACTCTTGCTGATTGCCATGATGTATATTTGACATTAGACGTGTTATTAACAACTTATGTGATACACAATTTCGGAACTATATGTTTCGAGGCATATGGTCTCGATTTTACTCAAATGAATATTACACCACAATTCGCGTGGAATGCCAGGCTCTATGAAACCAAACAAGAGCTACAACTGCTGATAGATGTGAATATGCATCTGTTTATAGAGCATGGCATTAGAGGTGAAATCACTGAATGCAGTCTATGTCATGCCAAGTCGAATAATCCATATGTTATATATTATAATACTAACAAAACGCATTCCTTTTTAATGTACCTAGATATGAATAATATATACAGGTCTGAAATGACAGAAGCTTTACCGTACGGCAATTTTCATTGGGAACCATCATCATCAAAGTGAAATGACGCACAGCAGATATTGGTGTACCCAGTAAACAGTCACATCTGTTTTTTTAGAAGGGGATTTACTCTACCCACAAGATTTGTATGACGAACACCAAGGACTCCCTATGGCCCCAATCAATGAAATTCCTCCAGGAGGTAAATGTAAAAAAAACTCCTGCTAACCTTAAATGGGAAACAAAATTACACAATGCAGTATCGTCTCTTACAATTTAATTTACGACAAGGTTTGAAGCTTAGTTGTGTCCATAAATTGTTGTGGTTTAAGCAAAGCAAATGGCTCAAGCCATATATTAATTGTAACACGTTACGACGCGCAGCAGCTCTTACAGACTTCGAGAAAGATTTTTATAAACTTATGTATAACGCGATTTATAGAAAGTCAATCGAGAACGTAAGAAATCGCATTGATGTAAGGCTTGGTTATGATTAGAAACAGTTATGTAAAAAGCTTGTAGCGTCACCTCGATTTAAGTCAAGTAAGATATTTGATGACAATTTAGTTTTAGTGTATATGTTAAAGAAAACGATCAAATTAGATAAGGCTAATTAAGTAGGAGCTGCTGTGCTATACCTTACACAATTATTAATGTATCAATATCATTATGATATGAAACCACGATACCGAGAGAATATAACAATAGCCTACAAGGATACTGACTCCTCTGTGTATTACATTAAGGCAAATGATTTTTATGAAAACATGCGTGAAATGATTATATATTTGGACACCACTAACTACCAACAAACCAATATATATAATAAACCTGAAAATAATAAAATGGAATGGAGGAAGATGAAAGATGAATACAAGGGTGTACCGATCAGTGAGTTTGTTGGCTTGAGTGCTAAAATGTATGCGATACAATATTGTAATAATGAGAGTGGAAAGAGAGTCAAGGGCAAACGAAAAAATGTTCTACAGCAAAATATTACATTTGATGACTTTACACAGTGTTTACGATCAGAGTAGATGTAGAGGAGAGTACAAAATCATATCAGATCAGAGAAACATGAATTGATTACTGAAAATGTAAATAAAGTGGCTAGTGACTCTCATGACGACAAACGGTGTATATTAGATTGTAAGATACATACACTGCCCTGGGGTCATTATCGACTAAAGTATGGCATAACATGCAACCAATGCACATAAACTTTTATTTTTCTCTGATCTGATTTGATCCTCCTTTAAAAACTTAAGTCTCGATGTAATACACAAACAAGTCTCATATATGTATCTATAATATATCGCGTTATTCATTAGCTTATAGAAATCTTTGTGTCATTCTGAAAACAAAGCTTACGGAGCTACAAAACACATTTAACAATCTACAAAGAGCAATGAACACATTAGAAAATGCTCTTCAGAATAATCCTTCAAAAGAAGATCTTCGAAAGATGCAAGAAGTCATATCGATACTACAAAATGAATTTAAAACCATTACTGATGAATCAAATAAATCCTTGACGATCTAACCAACCTACCTGTTTTTAGTGATGTATCGGAAATTAGTAGAAAACTTAGTGAGTTTGAAACAATGATTAATAACATTTCAGAGCTCACAAATATTCAAATTGAACTAAAGTATCTACAGAACATTGTTAATGATTTTGGTACAGAGTTAACTAGTTTACAGGGAGCACTCGCAAAGTTAAATAAAAAGTTAGAGGGTTTTAATTTTCCTACAGATTTAATCAATCTTCCGCATGTGAGTACTGTTCAAAGTGATTTTGAAGAAACACAAAAGAACACACCAAAGAAATCTGATATCGAGAATATACGTAAGTCTATAAACGATTTGGCCACAAAACAAAAGAAAATAAAATCGAAATTAAGTGAACTCCAAGTAGCTATTAACACACTCCCAACTTTGCAAGAAGTAGAAACAATAAGAAAGACAATAAGTAATATCCGAAACGTAATCGAAACAACAGAAAACTTCCCTGAAGTGACAGAAAATATTAAAGTTCAATTGCAAAACCTTGAAATCAGTATATCATTTCTTCCCACATTAGAAGATCTTTCCGGTATACAAGAAGTGTTGACGTCTATCCAGAATGATGTTAAAGAAGCTATAAAAGAACATACAAAATTTATTTCTGTTCATGGTGTTTATGAAATAGTTAGTGGGATAAATGATATGTTGAAATGTTTAGAGGATACTACACTAAAATATGACAATCGCATTGCTTATACTCAGAAACAGATTAGTGATCTAGAAACAAAATATATTTCTGTGACTAACACTCTCAATAACTTATCTAAACAGTATACTGACATTAACGAATTTCGTAAAGTAGAAGATTTAATACCTCTAATGCCTACAATGACTCAGTTTTAGGAGGTGCAAGATAGTATTAAAAACTTTATAACCATCACAGACTTCAATACTAATAACGATAAGATTAAGGATGATATTGTAGCAAAGCTAAAAGACCTAGAAGATACATTGAAAAGCAATGTGTATAGGGCTAGGTATACTAAATCTAATGAACTGTTAACATCAGTACGTAATTTACGTAGCGTTCAGTTCATTAAAATATATTCAATACCTAATAAGGAACGTGACTTCACGCGTGACAGTGTTAGTGGTAAGTTATATCTCTTTGATGTGACTACACCCTATTTAAAATTCCTTTCGTTGAGAAGCTCAAAATTATATGTTTCCATTGGATTAAGAAGAAGAATAAAGAGTTTCCTATTGTTGACATATATTTAACGAGCGGTGGACAAAAATATGGCAATCTATCATTAGATATACATGATGGTAGTCCAGTACCAGATGCACCATCAGAAGATGTAATTGTACTTCATGAGTTTGATGTTGTAGAAGGCGATGTGCTTCTAGTTCGGTCGGATAAATTTTCGCCCGCTGAATATCCTACAATAATTAATATTATATTTATCGCGCAGTTGATTTCTCGATCTTGAATAGTTAGAATTAATAGTAGATTACAAATTGTTGAGGAACTATACAATCCTGCGAGACGAAATTATAAACGAATACCTCTTCTAACAAATGGTGAACATGATTTATGGCATGCAGATTTGGTTGAAATGAACTCGGGGAACTTGAGAGGCTTAGCCAAAATAAATCGGGGCTATTACTTTCTTGTAACCACTATTGAAAATTTCAGCAAGGGTGCATGGGCTGTACCAGTTAAAAATAAATCAGGGAAGAAAGTTACACGCTCGTTAGAATCAATACTAAAAGTAACTGGACAAGCAGTAAAGTTCTTGCAAACGGATCGCGGTAGTGAGTTCTAAAATAAAGAGATTATTAACTTAATGAAGCAAGAACGTATTACACATTACTCTTCATATAGTGATAAGAAGACTAGTATTGTTGAACACTTCAATATAACATTACGTAATTTGATGTGGAAACAGTTCACACTGCAAAGTAAATACAAAGGGTACAGTATATTATAAGCAATGATGAAAAAGTATAATAATGCAAAACAGAACAATTCAAATGAAACCAATTGATGCCGTGAAAAAAGAAAACGAACAGATATTAAAATCAACAGTCTATAGCAAGAAGTGTACACCATCATCCAAGGCGAAATATAGAGTAGGATACTATGTTCGAATTAGTAAGTTTAATCGTAAGTTTGAAAGATTCTTCACTCGTAATTGGAGCACATAAATATTTCCAATTCTTACAGATTTGAGGACAGATCCACCAACATATCACTTAAAAGATGAGCGCAATGAAATTGTTAAGGGTCGTTTATATGAGCAAGAACTAATGAAGACCAAACACTCACATGTATATTTAATTCAAAAGGTTATAATTAAAACCAAAGGCAAAGCATTTGTTAAGTTGATGGATTATATCCAGAGCATAAATATTGGATCGATCTTAAAGCTATAATGTAGTTTATTCTTTAATCATAATATAATCTAAATAGTTTTAAAACACTAACTGAATGTGGATTGTTAAGCAACGACTTTCGGCATCTAATGATTATATTAAGTTGAATGGTAAACTTCTTCCTAATAATATTCAATGCTTAATAAAAGGTTCTTTTGGTTGTGGGAAGACAACACTAGTTATTGATAATTTCACTCTAGCCCCGCATTGGTTTTACTGGAGAGGGAGGCGCTTGTATGCATTCTCTATAAGCTTAGAACAACCTAAGTATCAACAACTGTAACACATTTATAATGATATTAAAAATATTTCATTTTCAATAGGCTACATTCAAATCTTCTGTTCTAAAGTTAGATGAATGCGAACAAAGTTCTGTAATTATATTTGATTACTATATATTAGAGGATCAGAATGACGTGCGGAACTACTTCATACAGGGTAGACATAAAGGAATGGATTGATTCTACTTAGCACAAACATATAGTAGAGTCCCAAAGCAACTTATTAGAGAGAATTCAAAATTCTTATATATATTTCGTCAAGATAAAACGAACTTGAAACATATTTATAATGAATTTTTTGTTGGAGACATGTCATTTAATAGATTTAAGGATTTACGTTGCGAAGCATGGAAGGAACCCTATGGATTTATAACAATCGATATGACAAGAACGTCGAACAATGGAAAGTAGAGAAATAAAATTGATCATTTCTTTATAATAGAGTGACGTTTATGATAATACGAATCGAATGTCATTTCGTTTAACATTTAACTGATGTACGTATGTATGTACGTATGTTACTTTTTATGTATGCATGTATTTACGTAAGTTACGTATGAACGTGCTATTTATGAACGTATGTTACGTATGTATGTATGTATATTGCATATGCATGTATGTTGAATATCTATATTACGTATGTATGTAACATTTTTATAATGTCAAAGCGAATATAGTATTTTTATAATGTTAAAGCGAATATAATATTGTATTTTTATAATGTCAAAGCGAAAATCGAATAACATTGAATTAAAAACTCTCTTGGCGAAACGTTTAAAAGAATGTAAGGAGAGTCACCGTAACTATTATGAAAAGCAAAAACGGCAAGAGAAACTACTTATCGAGGCGATTGAGAGCTTAGGAAAAAAATTAAGGAGTGACCGATAACAATAGAAATCTAATTACAGAACTTATACCTGTAGCACAACAAAATATAAATAACTAACCACCAACAACATCAGAAACGTCATTTGAGAAACAATTATTTGCTTCGCCTAAGGCACTGCCTGAGACTAAAGAAAAGGATGACGATGATGAGAGAAAATTCAATTAGGTCAATTAGCGAGTCGGTACTTGAGTACTGATAGATCTGATGAAGTTGAAGTATTTGGTTTATATTCTATTGATATAGATGGAGTAGTGCAATGGAAGAGTGTAAGTTATAATGTATACTTTGTTAATGATGATTTATTTATATATAGTGAGAGTAAGATCGCACATGATCCATCGTCTGCGATCTATGAAAAGTTTAAAGGAGCAAAAGGCTTATGGGAGTTAATAACTTGTAAGCAACCGGTAGGCTAGAACGATGAAAACTATAAGATTTAAAAAATGAATGCATTATATCAAAATCATGATCCGTCACAGAATAGAGTGAAATCAAACTCCAGTGATAAGTATGATACAATAATTAAAATCATTTGGCTTGAACTTAAAACTAAAGGTGAGGGTTTGAAAGGAAGGAAGAAAGGAAAGGGGATTAAACAATATGCAAGCATGCAGCAACAGTTTATTTGGATGATTGATGTTAGATAGTTAGTAGATTAGATAGATTATTAGTTATTGCACGTGAAGAAGCAGCAGGGAACAAGAACTTTTATAATGAGAAAGTGGGTATAATGTATATGATATCATCTCCTTTATACAATTTCTTTGTTTCGGATTCAAAGGGATTAGGGTATCTCATAAAAATCATTCATATACTTCCACCAACATTTTGGCAAACTATTGAAGGTAAGGGCTTAGTGAATAATACTATTAATAAATTGCCCTTCGAACTACACCTCTCGGACTATGGATTCTGTGGCCCTAGCACACGGTTAGATGTAATATTAGCGAGAGGTGATCCTGGTATAAATAAATTAGATCAAGCATGTCGAGAGCATGCTATTGCATATAAGAACTTTAAAGATGTAACAGATAGATATAGAGCTGAACAAGACTTAGAGTTTAAAGCTTTTGATAGAGTTGTTAGCAAAGATGTTGGTTTGGGTAAAAAGTTAGCTTAAATGGGTGTAGCAATGACGATGAATACAAAACAAAAAATGGGTTGGGGTTATAATACTGGATTTGGGTCTTAATAATGGGTTGCATTCTTCTATATATAATGGAGTTTCCTTCTTCTTTTCCATATATAATAAAAGGTTTTTCATATATAATATAGTTTGTTTATAATGAAGGCAAAACATGTAACATTTCTTATCCCATCCTATGAACTGAAGTCATTAAACATCAATGACATTTTGAATAAAACACAACTTGTAAAGCAGCAAAGACACTTGAAGAAGGATTAAAATACGGGTCTGACGTTAAGTCAGGCGCAGTTAAGAAGAACTTCGTAAACAAGCAGAAACTGGTGGTTTCATATTTACAATTCGTGCGATTCTTGCTGCATTATGAGCTGTTAGTAGTCTTGCTGGTTGTTCAGCAGCTGTAGCTAAGGCAGTAATAGATGCAAAGAAAAATAAGCAAGGGCTAGAAAAACAGAAACGACACACTGAAGTTATGGAATCATCAATTCTAGCTAGAGGTAAAGGTCTTAAGAGTAAACAGAGAAAGAGAAAGCTGTCACGGGCAATAAAAAGGGTATTCACCAATTATGATATCGAATCTATAGCTAACGAATTAAATATAAAATGTTTTAGAAGTGTATCCATGTCGGACAATCTTCCATCTACACCACCCTTCAGACAAGAATGTGCCGTTGTTAACTTAGATAATTCAGTTAATACTGCAACGCATTCGATATGTTATGGTATGATAGTAATAAAGCATATGTACTTGATTCATTTGGAGGAGTGCCTCCCAGGTCTTTCATTGATTATTTGAGACCTAGTGATTCATTAATTGAATATAATAGGAATCGAATACAACATTTTGATGATGTCATTTGTGGTTACTTATGTGTTAAACTATTAAAGTTCTTATCTGATGGATATTATTTTCGTCAAGCTATTGAAAGATTAAAACTTGGTTACTTCATGAATGATGTATGAGAATAATATATATGGAGCTCATTATCAAAACGTTTCTTGTCCTAAAACCATAAGAGTTGGGAAAACAAGAAAAACCACTTGTAATACACCTCATATTTCTCAAAGTTAGGGAAAATTTGCAAAAATGAATGTCTTAGAAATAGTACTAAAAGTTTTAGTTTACCAAGATTTTCCATTTTTACAAAAAAAAAAAAAAAAAAGAATTAGCGAAGATAAAATATATTCAATTTTTGCTGTTAATTACTGTTTCTATTCACTTATTTCTATTGATAGTTAAATTATTTTACAGGCGTTCTGGATTCATTAACCTTGCTAATATATTAGAAAATAGTGAAATGAACTAAATCATGCTAATATCTCAATTATACATTTTTGTGGACAATGGATATTATGACAATAAGCTCCACATATAGTCTATATATTAAAATGATTGTGTTGCATCTATCAGGGACTACACCAAAGCTTCAATTGAATCTTCATAATGAGATTGATAATCAAAACTGTAATTTGAAGGTGGCACTGACTGGACTCTATAGCATGTATCTAATACCAAATGTAACGGAAAATAATAATACCTACTTCCATAAAGGAGAGAAAAATAACATACCACCGGGTCAATATAACGCATCAAAATTAAAAGCAACACTACCCGATGAGGTGCTTCTCAATGAAAATCATGTAAGGCATCGCATGGGAGTTACTCCATTTGCACAAAATTTTGGAACTATTGGTAAGTTGCTAGGTTTAAAAAATAATACCGATCTCAAATCAGAAGAGACTCATGTGGGACAGTTTCTTCCCAAGTTTTTAAGTATTGAAACATTTAATATACACTGTAACCTAGCAAGAGGCATGATTATAGCAGATGGCGAATATAAACATAAAGAGACAATATTATAGCAACATTTAAGCCATTAACAGAGTTCTTAGAGTCAATTGCATATGAACCTCAATATCCATTATTCTTTCCTATTTAACAGAGTCATATACATTCTATAGAATTAAGTGTTAGTAATGAATGGCATGAAACAGTTACTTTCGGTGGTGCAATAACAAGCGCAATTCCTATGATTGAAGATTATTCTTAAATGATTCTCAAAAATGAATATAATGTAATCTAGTTTTTATTTTAATGGAGTTTATTGAGAGTTGCGAGTATCAATCGTTCCCACTGAATCATCGTACATTCAACAATTTAAATGGACGAAACCAGGATATTGAGTTCGATAAAGACGTTGGTGATAGTTTTGTACACCCGCATTACTCTGATCTATATATAAAGTTTGAAGTTATTGGCAGGGATGCTGGAAGAACTTTTACAGCGCAATCAAATATTAAGCTGATAGACAATTTTGTTCCGTATTTATTTTCTCAGGTAGAGATAAGAAAGCATGGCACTGTTATTGATATAATCGATTATCCAGGGATCACTTCAACTGCTATCGCTATATGTCGTTTCTCAAACCTTGAGCTAGGTGCATGCATTAATTAATGATGAGTAGCTTCCACGGAAAGAAACCACAGTGTTGTTCTCTCTGTGCCTACTGTTCGGCTCTTTAGAGACTACAAACAAATTATGTGAAAGGGTGGTTTGCGAATAATGTTCAAAAGGAGCGCAAATAATAATGTTTTATTTTATCGGTGGAGAACAAAGATAGCGGATGATACTTTAGATGATATTACACTACCTCATGCGGGTAAACTTGTGATCATCTCAATGGAACTGAGAATGCCAATTGTAGTTTATGAAAAGAGTTACGTGATGAAACTAAAAATTGATATACTTCGAAAGCCCCAAATACCAATTCATTTTCATACATATCAAAGTATTCAACGACATGTTTCGGGTTCTTATTTCGAGTTTGATCTAACAACACCGTCCAATTCATTGCAGTTTGATATGACGTTACACAACAAAAGGATGCTAGGATTGCTTTGATCAATGTAAAGTTAAAATATTTATTTAAAAATGGTCGTAATGAAATATTCCTTAGTGACAACTTAAATCTAGATATCAGAAACACTGATTATCTAAAGTTATATGATAGCTATACGACTTATAAGCGTGTGACACAAAAGGATACGGATATCAGGTATAACTCAACAGAGTTCATCGAGAATCGGCCCATGCATTTTATTAATACAAGTAAAGGAAAGCAAGTTGTAGTAGATGAAAGAACAAAAATTAAAATTTTATAGGATTTGGAGAAGCAGTGCCAGCAGATACCTCTTGCACAGTGATACTAATAGCTCAAACCTCGTATATTTATGACGTGAGGAATGAAAGAGAATTGGAGCATTTTGTTAATAAAATAAGAACCAGAAGGTCAACCAGGAACGAAATAATTAAGCACATGAGTTAAATGTGTGTGTAAGCTCCATATTTACTAATGCCAATTGTAATAGCTTCCCCTCACACGCTTAGATGTGACGCCTCTTGCTTATTTGTTACATTTTTCCGGCTATAAAATTATATATGCATCCTTCCCAGCGCAGCACAGCAATGAATAAACTGTAGCTGCTTATTAATGCCGATTAATTTTAATTTCCCGTACAGTGGAGCATAACAAGTATAATATAGCCCACACAGGTGAGGATCTTCTTACACCTTTAATCTGCCAAGACCAAACTCCCACCGTCCTGATTATCTCTTAATTATATAGCTGTGTGGCGAGCGGAAGTGACGTAACATTAACAACCTTTAACCAACATCACGCATCTTCTGGTTATTGCAATTAACCTCTTACTTCACAGCAGTCCATATGTGTCACACCATGCATGCCACGAACCACAATGTGACATATGTGACACACCATGCATGTAAGAAAAATACACTTTCAAGCCTCTGAGTACACGTTGAAGCAGGTTTGGTTCATATGAATCGCGCTAGACATGTGCTCCCAACTGTATATACACTCTGTGAGATGAATATGTATCCATGATGACCGAAAATGCACATACAAAATGCTTTGGACATGCAAAATACTTTGGAGTTTATGTTCCATGGAGTTTATTCAGTCATTCACTGGTATCTGGTCATTCATTGATTAGTTCACCTGGGAGTTTTGATTGTACCTCTCAAAAAACTGCATCACGAGAGCAGTAACTGCTCCATAAGTTTTAACTGCATCACAAGAGCAATAAATGGTAAAATGTTTTATGATTAAAATTATATTTATGCATTATAACTTGGATGGCGCCCGGTTTCAGGAAGGTGTGGAACAGTAACCTTCCGGGCCTTCGTAGTACGATAAAAGCTCGTAAATGATATTTTGGTCTTCGGTATTCCAGAAAGCAGGTGTTAATACTGTTGTGTTGCGACAGGGTTGTCCACGTGAAAGTGCGTATGTACGTATGTATGTATATATATTATTGATAATATGGAGTTCGTCTGTCTTTGGCTGTGCAGTATTTCATTTCGAGTTTGTATTTCCCAGTCAAGACAGTCTCTTTAGTTTCGTTCCCCGCTAGTTCATCGCCTCCTTACTTCGTAACCAAACGTATGAGCTTCGTTTTAGTTTCCTACATTGTTGTAATTACTGGCTGGATGCTTGTACTGCTGGTAGAATGCCTTCCTCTTATGTGCTAATGAACTTTCTAGCAATTCAGCTGCTTTTGGGAATGGAAAGAGGCACCTGGAAAGGTTTGTGACATCAGAGTGTTTGGAAGTAAGGGAGGTTATGAACCGCCTTACACGTCGATGACGGACAGCTAGTGCTAAACTTCGATACCTAAAACATCGTCTTGTTCGCTATATTCTGTTTTAAGTATTCGAGTGTAACTTGGCCATGTTTCTGTGAAACAAGACTCTCTCAGCACCATAGAGACCTTGGTTCGATCCTGGACTCGACTTCGGCTTAGTTGGCTTGGATTTTCTACTGCAGTTATTAATTGGTGGTAAGTGGAATCGTAGCTATAAAATTGTCAGTATACTACAGACCCATGATCCATAATCTTAGTTTAAGGTTTTCTCATCTCCGTCTTTAAAAGTAGAAAATATTCTGTTTTGAAGTCAGCGAGTTTTTCTCCAAATGTGTTTACATTCCCTAAACTTTAAGTCTCTTTCCTCTCAAGAGGTTTAAAGATGGTGGAGAGGCGTGTTTGGCCCCTATTACTTAGACTAATTTGTAAGTTACTCTCGCTAGTTTTTTCTAGATTTCCACCAAAGTCAAGATGGTGGAAATGCTGGTTTTTATTATTGTTTCTACTCGCTGTATAGGCTCCACCTGAAGAGATTGGTGCAGATTGCTCGTGTTGTAGAGATTGCTTGTGTTCCCCTCTCGCTGATTATTTCTGTCCCCCTAATCCCCTACTCTATGGGTTTCCAAAGTTCCGATTCGGCAATGTCTCTCATAGACGTGGACAGAAAATTTCACTACATTAAAGGTTGCATTCGTAATCCAGTCCCTCACGACAGGGCGTTCTAAGTTCATTCCCTGTATTAGAATTATATTTTATCTGGTAATTTCCTTGTTCTTTTGGTGTGTAGAAATCACCAGGTTTGGGCATATCTTAAGATACGGGAATCCAGCTGGTGCATTCTGTCATATGAATAATTTTCGTTACCTTTTTAGGATTCTGTATAAAATTAATTCAATGCTCTTTCTTTAATTGTGTTTCTGCTTGGGTAAAGACTTTTCTTACTTCAGTAACAATAAAAATGCAGTAAAAAGTACAAAAAATCATTCTTTCATCAGCTGCTGACATCGTATATTCAGAGGTTGTTGCTACTCTCGTAACAGTTGTTAAAGGCTACATGCGACAGATATGATAAATGTTCGGATGTTACTAAAGATTTGTGTCATCCATGCTCGTCTTCCCCCTCCTCCCTTCATGTTTCTAGAGCTATTGGATTCTTTCAAGTTCCATTGTCAACAATGCTAACCGTATGTTCTTAAGTACAAACCTAATTTAGAATTTCCGTACGAAGTTTCACTACCAGAATTCTTTCTTCTGAATGTTTCTCCTTTAAGTAAAAACATGGTATCTTGTAGTAACTGTATTTGGTTCCCCAATTTTTTAAAATTTATTTCAGCGTCAGCTTTCTTCTCCTGACCACTCATTTGGTCCCTAGTAGCACCATTTGTCATTTGTTTCTAGAATTTTGATGTAAAATAAGAATGCATTTTCGTTGTATTTCCTGGCCCGTAGTTTTATCTGTCTTGAAGACACCTTCCCAGCAGTGTGTTAGCGTGATCATTTTCTCTGTTTGGAATCTCTGTTTTTGTTGTATCTTCCTTTTATGTGTTACCTCTGGCTGATGTTCTAGATACGATAGGTTCGGCTCATTTTTCTTAGACACTGCAGGGTGTGGTTTGCTAAGTGTGTAAATTCAGCGTTCGGTCAATGGATCCTTGGCAGAATTGTACGTTACGTTCTTGTATTTATTGTCGTCGGTTTTGTGTAATTATTTGCTAGAAGAGGGAGTCTTCGTAGCAAATAGTTGTCCTTGGAAGAGAATGTATTTGGACTATGTTAATTTTTGTCAAATAGCCGTGTCTGTGTCTAGGAGATATCTGTGAGTGTCAGATATTGAAGGTTCTTCAGCATCGGTTTAGAGAATTATCTCCAGCACGTGTGTGTGTGTCCCATTCGTACTTAATTGTTTGTGGACTAGTTATTCGTCAAGACTAATGTCCTGTCGAATACTAGGTGTGTATTAGGCTCATAGAGCCCTAGTTTTAAGGCGTTTTCTCGGCAACGTTCTTCGTTTGGTTTTGTGAACTCTTTTTGGAAATTTTTGAATTTAATTAAAATCGGTGTTGCTGGTCCAGAATGGAAAAGTGATGGTCGGCTCATTTTAGTATTTCTTTTCTTTCATTGTGATATTCTTTGTTGATCGCTCTTTGCTGTTAAATTGTTTAAACGTTTGCTATCGATATGTGTTATATTCCCCCCTCTGTCATTTCCACTACGTATTTCGTTTCCTTTCAATTCCAGTTCAATGGATTACTATGACTTCTTGTTGTTTGCATATATTCAGTCATGTTTTTCTGCGGAAGAGCTTGGTCAGTTTTTTCTGTTTATGTTAATAAACCTTGCGTCAGCTTAGTTTATTGACTTTGTGCCCTGACCTACACGTGTTTTCATAATCAGTCATGTTCAGTAATGTTCATGTTTATTTAATAGGTCATTGAGATACATTCGTTTTTATTGTTGTTTATTGTTTCGACTGGCCAGTCGGATGTGAATATTGTTTATTTGGAAATCAACCCTGTTTGTTTTGCCTTCAATTTAGGTTAATTTTGGAGATATTTCGTTATTGCAATGTTTATAGAGATGTTTGATTTTTTGGAAGTTTGTGAATGATCACATCGGTATCTCATCTGTCTTTAATTTTGGATTTAGTTATAGTAAACAACTTTCAGTAATTCTCGTAGTTGTTTGCTTGCTTGTTTATATTTGGTTATTTTGCGGTTGTCCGAACCCAGTTTTACGTTCAGTTCTCCAAGTTATAGAGTTTAAAGTTTTTGGTTTTTGAACTTTCTACTTTTCGAAATTTTTGTTTATGTTTCCATAGATCTTTCGGTGTGACTTGAGTGAGACACGACGAATAGAGACCGTCGTGGTGACCTACCAATATCTCTGGGAATGCTTTGGACTAGATTGAAGAGCCTAGTCCACACCGTTCTTTGACTTCACACACGCCGTATCAAATATCTATGGACAACTTGTTATTCTCTGCTAATTTTCCAAATAAGGTAAAGATATTCAAATTCTCCAAAACTGTTTTCTGCGGTCCTGGAGAGTGTGTTCCGAAATTTAAACTGGGTAAATGTTGGAATAAAAATTAATGGCGAATATCTTCATCACCTACGATTCGCTGATCATATAGTCCTGTTTGCATCAAGTACAGAAGAACTACAAACCAGAATGGAAGAACTGAGTAATGCGAATTCGAAAATAGGCCTTAAGATGAATTTAAGTAAACCAAAAGTAATGTACAATCAACATGATGAAAAGAAGAAAATAAAGATTAACGGACAGACAATTTGTATAGTTGATAAGTATGTTTACGTAGGCAGCTCAAAACATCGAATGTCAAGTTGACTGATAAAATAAACAGAAGATGTAACACGGCGTGGAGTTCGTTTGGAAGACTACACTTTATTTTCAAAGCAAACTACCAATGTGCCTGAAGCGTAAAGTTTATAATCAATTGGTCTTACCTGTGATAATGCACGGCTGTGAAACTTAGACATTAAATGCGCAAACAACTCAAAGATTAACAGTCACACAAAGAGCAATGGAGAGATGCTTGCTAGGAATAACCAGGAGGGACAGGAAGACAAATGAATGGATCCGCGCACAAACAAAGGTAGAGGATGTAATCAAGACTGCGAAGAAGTTGAAGTGGAAATGTACCGGTCATATAGCTAGACGAACAGATGAAATATGGAAGACAAATGAACTACATTGGATTCCTAGAGAAAAGAAACGACCTAGATGAGGTCCAAATGCAAGTTAGGTAGGTTTTTAAGGAACTACATGGATGAGGATAGCAACAGACCGAGATATGTCGAAAGAAAAGGTTGAGGCCTTCATCCATCAGCGGATAGAAAATGGCTGAATATGATATTATATATATATATATATATCTGGTGTAGTAAAAGGTAATCCATTATTTTGCCAATAGATGGCTTCAGTGATCTGTATCTCGCGTTGTATAAGTCCGATCGGGTTCAACGAGATGGCGTTCAAACGAGGAGATTGCGTGCTACAAACACTGTTTAGATAGTTGTGATGAGTTGAC
>JAGDQP010026925.1:0-25442 GCA_022664845.1 Lepisma saccharinum
ACAAAAAAAAAAAAAACACCCATGCGATACATAGCTCACTCGCTTTGAGAAAACTACTGGTGGAGGGGTGGAATTGAAAGAAAAGAAATAGATGGAACGGACAATTTTTCCCTTCCTCTCCCCGCCCAATTTTCGGCAGTCTTTGAACATAAACAACGGGACTACGGGGGGTTGAAAAACCGCTTGCTGCTTGCATTCAGGTGTTGAATCTCCCTCCCACCAGTCCTTCAAAGGAGAAACTCGCACAAGAGTTCCGAGTTTTCTATTCATATTTCTGCGTCTAGCAAGCGCGCCTCGGAACAGTTCCAAGGCTCGCTTGCTAGACGTCATTATATATTAACATTAAGCAGAAATATGAATGGAAAACTCGGAACTGTTGTGCGAGTTTCTCGGAACGGTTCCGAGAACTTATCAAGAGAAGGAGAAACGTCTTGGCAGACAGCTGTCGCTCGACATCATCCGGAACCTATCCTCGAAACTGGAGCCAAAGATTTTCGTCCGGAACTGAATTACGTTCCAGTTCCGTGGCAGGAACGGCTCCGAAAGAATGGTTCCAGTTCATTTCGGCCAACACTAGTTGGGGACAATACGTTATTTTGGAAGTCCTCATATTGAATGCACTATGGCTGCCAAACCTATTTACGTAGTAAAGAATGTCCAGCCCGAACCACAAAAAATAGAAATACGAAATTTGCCTCGAAGGTATATCATTAAGGGAAGGGTACGGGGAAAATACGAAGTTTTGGAAAATCCTATTTTTTTCAAAATGGCGGCAAAATTGGTATAAATGTGAAAAGTGCACAGGCCGAACCGCTGAAGCTAGAAAAATGAGATTTAGTATGATGGTGTAACGATGTAAAAAAACTTTGCTTGGAACTATCTGCCCGACCCCCTCAAATGAAAATTGTCTCTAGAGGATGAGTACTTACCATTATTAAAGGAAACCTCGAAATTTCAAACAGCACATACTTCGTATTATAAGTTTCGATAAGTCAATAACTTTACTTTCTCAGGCAAAAAAAGTCTGGCCCAGGGCGCTTGAATATAAACAACATATTCTTTCCTACGGTCACACTATCCTGGGAAAGGAATTGAGACGCAGTCGGGCTGGGTTATGAAACTCTGGGATTTTCCTTCCTTGAGTGAGAAAAAATCGAAAACACAAGTCAGGACGACAGTTCTCATGACACTTGTACAGCTACTGAAGAGAAGGTAGCTAGCAGGGATTGAACCCAGAACCTCTCGCAGTATGTTGAAAACCGTTAGCCACTACTCTGCACACTGCTATAAATGGGCATGGTAATGCTCACCTAGATATGTGAATTAACATATTGTTGATATGCAACTACTTGTGTGTCCCACGAGTCCCTGCCATCATTGTTAGCATTCTATGTTGGGTATACGGCACCTCCGGTGGCAATTTCTCTCTGAAACCACACACTTTAACTGACACAAAGTGCCAATTCGAGCAACCTGAGAGACACTCGAATTCATATTTACATTAGGAGCAACCGTTGTGTGAAATTCACGAACTTCAAATTACATTTAGAGGACATTAGCCTAGCAGCAAAACAAAAACTATTGAACAACAGGGTACTATTTCTATTATTTTAACTGAGTAAGACAACCGGCTTGTTTAAGCTTAAAATACATACTTCTGATGCGAAAAAGGGACATTACTAAAAAAATGAGAAGGCATTTAATACGTCCCCCCTTACCCAAATTCACCAAAGCCTTCAGATACTGTACTAGGCCGTATCTGAGGTACTTTCAGTGAACCGTTCAGCAAGTTACGAAAACTGGTCCGCCAATTTAGTAACATCAATAATTTCGAGTGTCTTCCTAATTATTACTAAATACCACTTCCAAATCATTATGAGGGGGGAGATACTAACACGTCTATTCAATTTACAAGTAAAAAATCAACTTACTTTTATTGTGACTACCTCTAAATTACATAGGGCCTAACTCAGCCCCTATTCATATCCGCACAAAAATTCCTGAGTTCTAAGGTTACTGTACGTGCTATGCAAATTTCATGCAATTAGGCGATCCGTCATTCATAGTGACCATACCCTAAAACCTGCGTAATAAAATCACATCAGTCAAGAATTTGCACCCTGCTCTTGAAGTGAATTTCGTAACATATTTAGTTTTAATATATATCTATATTTTCTAATAACTACTACACACACACATAACATATAACGCACTTTATTAGATGTTTCGACGTTAAAATCTCTAAAAATAACTCTTTACTTACTTTTTACTTTGTTTTTAAGACGAAATCATTGTTTTTCGCTCAAACCCGTCTTCATTTTTTTCCTGGTATGGTTTACCCGCGTTTTTCAGCCAGTAGGAAAGAGTGCTGGAATTGTGCTTGAAAAGTAACCAATAGGAATACAGAACACAAAAAAACATTCTGACATCCAATCAGAACGTTTGTCTTTGACAGAATAGGAAATAACGCTTGTGTACCAGTGTGTATCTCCAAGTCATACAGAGGTATACACACGGAAATTAAAGAATTTTTATCGACTTTTACACACGTGTGTAAGACTCAACCGGTTGTTAGCGACAACATTGGGAACCACGTTTTTTTTCGCTCTAGGGCCTCTAGAAGCGTAGATAATGACTCCCATGTTGTTAACCAAAACGAGCACCCTGGAAAAAGTGCCACTTCTGTCGTTGGAGAGTTGGTGTGTATTGCCACAATTGTCGGGTATGCAGGTGCACACACACACACACACACACTCACTCACTAGATGTAATGAGCATTCAAAGAAAGAATCATTGTAATCGATGATGGAGATTTTGAGGTATAAAGATTTGAAGTTTACAGTTTTTGGGGGGTCAACATTTTACTTTTATAAATTTTCTAACAGCTAAGTCATAACTTTATATATTGTTCCTGGTTGATCATTTCAAGATAATCTGAATAAAAAAAAAGAATAATCCACATCCAAGTTCCTCCCATTATCCAATTTTAGTTGGTGTTCTCTTTGCCCAGTGATTATGGTCCAGTTTTCATCTTTATCTTCGTCACATCATCTTTGGTATTGCTGAGGTCAGAAAAATTAGAGCATATTGGAGGAAAGTGTATTGGGTTGGAAATGTTATAAACAAATATTCAGAGTAATTTGGAATTTTAATGTTACAGTTCGTGGAATTATCACTTCTCCATGTGTTCTCATTTCTGGTCACCTACAAATCAGTCCGAAGGAAACAATATTCTAAATACGGATTATTTAAAGGCAAGTTGCTCGAAAATTAAGAGAGAGTATATAAATAGTTCTAACTTGTGTCAGTTCACAACGCGGTATTGGTAAGTCGTGGGGAAATTATTGCAAGTTCGGTTTTCGTCGTCAAGAACTTTCATTTCAATTCGTTCTGAAAGTATCCTTTCCTACCTTACGACTACTGTTGTATTAACGACAGATTTTCATTTTTAGGGAATTTCTATATTGTACCACTCGGTACTATTCAAAATATGGAGATACCAAGGTCAGCTATAAATTTGTGCCATATTTTCAGGGGTGATGAGTTCTCTGAGCGAAATAAGACGGGTAAAAGAGAACTGTGGTCTGCTGACGTGGACATTTTAAGCTGCTTGGCACAGGTACATTGTTTTCCGTGAAGCGGAAAAATGTCGAAACGAACGAAATGTGAGAGTGCTCTTACGACATTTTTTAAAAGGATATACTGCTGCTAGCAGGGAAATGTGTGGTGGTGAAGAGAAAAAGACAGTGGACCCACCTGCGGCATGCAGTTCCAATGTTTTCGATCTGACGACGCCAGCATGGAACGGAAGCCGAAATTAAGATGCCCGTTGACCACCAACAGGAAGGTTTTGCCCAGTGCTACAGTATGACAGGTACCCGGGTATTATCGACAGAGATTGGAACACCTGTCTAGCATAGTTTACCATCTTTATAAAATAGGCTCTACGTCCAGATGCCCTCAAATCAACACCTCACTACCTAACACCGGAAAAGGCGAAGGTGCGTCCCCCTGTGTCGTCAGTTTTTGGACAATGTATGTGAAATGTGCTCGTCGTCGTTATATATATATATACAGGGTAAGTCAAAATGATGGACCCGATTTCATAAATTTATTTTGTGAAATATAATGAACATATCTTAATGTGAGCTACGCGCAAGGAAAGGCAAAAGTTCAAAGTTTAGTTGAGTTTAGTTTATGTCCCGCGTGGTTGTATTGTCTACCGCTACGCGGCGCTGGAAGCAGTTAACGAAAATGGCGCTGACTGGAGAGCAGAAATCGTTCTGTGTGCTGGATTACCATGTAAACAACTCTGTGATGAGTGTTCAACGGCATTTCCGTACCAAGTATGGCAGAGACCCACCTACTGGAAAAACCATTCGTACGTGGTATGAAAAATTCAGAGATACGGGCTGCATCTGTAAGCGAAAATCGACTGGCCGTCCTTCAGCTGAGGAAGAGACAGTGGAACGTGTTCGCGCCAGTTTTGTGCGGAGTCCACAGAAGTCTACCTACCGGGCAGCGAGGGAACTTGAAATGCCACAGAAAACTGTATGGCGAATTCTGCGGAAACGTTTACAAATGAAATCCTATCGCTTGCAACTGCTACAAGTCTTAAGAGACACTGATTATGCTGCTCGAGCGTCTTTCTGTGCTGATTTTCTCACGTTAATGGAAGAGGATGGGTTCGCCGAAAGGTTACGTTACAATGAAGCGGTGTTTCACCTTTCTGGGAATGTGAATAAACACAACGTAAGGATCTGGGGAACTGATAATCCCCACGCAGTTGTGGAACACCAACGCGATTCACCCAAGGTGAATGTGTTTTGTGCTATTTCCCCTGAAAAGATTTATGGGCCCTTTTTCTTCCTTGAACCTACTGTGACAGGACATGTTTTTCTTGATATGCTGCAACAATGGCTCCTTCCACAGCTCGAAGAGGATAGTGCAGATTTCATTCTTCAATTGGATGGTGCCCCTCCGCATTACCATGGCAGCGTTCGGGATCATCTCAATGAGGCATTGCCACAGCGCTGGATAGGCCGTGCATCTCAGGAGGATCGAGTTCTCATTCGTTGGCCACCTCGTTCCCCCGATCTGACCCCGTGTGATTTCTTTTTGTGGGGTTTCATAAAGGATCGTGTTTACGTACCACCACTTCCAACAACATTGGGTGACCTTCGCGCCCGCATCACAGCAGCCATTGCAGAGATTGACCGTGACACACTACACAAGGTTTGGCAGGAGATAGACTATCGGCTTGATGTGTGTCGTGTTACGCGAGGTGCTCACATAGAGCACTTGTGATGTGACTGAAAAAAAGCTTTAAGAGTTACCCTTCTTACCACATGTATTACATTCAGATATGTTCATTATATTTCACAAAATAAATTTATGAAATCGGGTACATCATTTTGACTTACCCTGTATATATATATATATATAATACTATGTTGCTCTGGCTGGCTTCTTACATATCAATATACAAAAGTTAATGAGCATGAGATTTCCTATCTGGATCCTGGTGTAGGGTTCTTCCAAGTGACGTCAGACTAATAGTAGATTTTAGTTGAGATACCTGCTTGAAGGTACCTCGGCTTGTGCACATGAGGTGAGGCTACACTCAGCATCATAGATGCGACCTAGGGTGGTAGTGAAACTATAGCAGACCAACTAAGAGCGGAAATAAAATTTTGGTACGATTTCGCGTAGAAGACTTTATTAAGACATGACGTTCAAATAAATATACAGTTCTTTTTATTTCTCGAACATTTTTCCAAAGCACTTCCCCCCAGAAACCCCCTACCACGCGAAGGAAGTGACAGAGTCGTGTCGTAAAACATTTATTGCCCTCCTGCTTTTTTTTTGCAGGGTTTACACCCTCTTGAAATTGAGTTTGTGTGAGTGTGAAAATAAGAAAAGCAGAATATCTTTATTTTTTTTAGACCTTGGCTGTCTGGTAGAAGTGCAGATAGAGAGCCAGTTACTGGACCTTCTTCGCAAAGGGAGCAAAAAGACAATGCTGTTGCTGGACCTTCTAGTCAATGTACACCAACAAAGAAGAAGAATAGTGGAATTGGAAAAGGGGCAAAGTTAAGAAAGCAAACTGTGAAAATAGTCCGAAATATACGTTATTTTATTCGTTGTTTTGTGGACACAAAAGGGCTATTGCCGAGGAATAATTTAACGGAAGCGGAGACAGGTGTCAGTAAATTGACAATAAGGAGAAATTCAAAATGTGGACAGTTACCAAACTCCAACAAAGAAGGCCGGCCAGAGCCGTGCGGTCGACGGCGGTAGTCCAACGGTTCGAAGGTCCCGGATTGTAGTCCCGGCATGAGTGTGGATTTTAATGGCGAGGGGTCGAATCGCGACTGGCCGAAGTCCAAAGTTACTAGATTGGTCCATATAAAAATAAAGTTTACCAAAGTTTATCCAACAATGAAGAAAGTTTAATTCGATAAGATTGACTATTTCACTCGACGTTTATTACGAGTTTCCAATATATGTAATAATAATAGTAATGACGATAGTCGAATAATAATAATAACTAGGACGCATTTATCGACATGTTACAGAGGGAAAACATAAGTCAGGATAGCCAGCACCAGAAATCGAACATGTGTCCTATTACAAGTCAAGCATTCTACCGAGTGATCCTTATTCAGATCAACTTTGTTTCCTAATGAATTTTTGAACGAGGAGTTCTGCACAAAGAATAAAGTTTTGACGAAGCGTTTATTTTTGATGAAAGTAAGATTTTAATTTTATGAAGGTTGGCAACGTCGTTCATCTGCCAATACTGACAATGCTGTTAGAAGCACGTACCCTGTGGGTTGTTAAAAGATTTTGTTTCAGACAAGGGACGAAGGTTCACATGCCGTGGAAGAAACTATATATAGAGTTAACATTACATAAGGTTTTACATTCATTTATACAATATACAACTTAGTTGTATAATTTTCTCAGAGTAAACTTTAACTGAAAATATCAATAAACATTTGCAGAGCTAAACTGTTTAACCAAAATATTGTTAGGTTCCATTAATCCATAATTTTCATTCATAGTTGTCTTAATCTGTTAACTTAATAGTACAAAAATATAAAGCATTTTTGACTGCCATCTGTCTGTAAAGTTTTCACAATATACATCACATGCCGCAAAACAACACACCATCAGCACTTTACAAACCAGCAGTATTATGTATTGAACATCTAAAAACACAATGTGCATATTGGAATTACAGTATATATTTAAATTACAGGTAAACATAATTGTGTAAATGCATTTCATAATAATCAAACCTAATCGTAAAATATAAAAATTTGCAAAACACGAGTATCGTATACAGTTAGCTATGTGATTTTTCGTAGTGTTGTTTGTTCTAAATCTGATCGTAACATGTTGTAGTATATCAATAATATTTCAGTAGTTACGTAACCTGCATTTTCCTAACTAGATATCATCATATAGAAATATTAAGTTAGACAAATCAACCCAATCTAATTTAAGGTAATGTGCAACTACGGGTGCACTTTAGATCTTACCCCGAACATCCTAACTTCACAAGATAAATGTAACTTGAAAACGGGCTACACTTTAGATACATCCTTGAAGCTAACCTATATCCAAGTTTCCTAACTTGCTATATCAAATGCGGATTTATGTCAATCGTCACTGGGGATGAAAAGTGTATATTTCTGGAGTACTTCAAAACCAACACCAGTAACTTCAGCGAGACTAGGCGGCATAATGAATGGTCGAGAGAAAGCGATGTAAGAAAATGATACTGCTCTGCAGTTGGTGAGATGTAGCCCAGTCCATCGGAAACTAGTGCGTATTCTCTTTCCAGCCTTAGTACGAAGTAGATGTAAACAAATCAAAATGTATTAATCTGCGCCATACACGTGCTCTGCAGCGACGAACTTCAACAGCAAGATCGTCTGCTGGCTTACTGAATCACGCTGGTGTAGTCGCAGTATTTCCTGTGAGTGTATGCTACTTAGGGCCCTAAGTAACTAATGCTGAGTACTGCTATATTGTCACTGTACGTAAAATTTGTTCATTGAAATTTATATTAATGTATAACGCCTTTTGAATTTCTGGATCGAAAGTTGGCATAGCTAAGTTCCTGGCGTTGAGAAGAAATAAAAACCGCACACGACCACAAGCTTGATTAATAATGTCTGTTCACGATATGAAAAAAAAAAAAAAGTGTAAAATTTTAATTAGAACACTAACTAAACCAGACAGGGTAAACAAAACTAATAGGTTCAGCATGAGGTCACCGCTGGGTTACTCTGCAATTGTCAGGCAACAAAAAGCAAGGCGCTTATTTATTTCCAGAAGAAAAACAAACAAACATACATACATACATACATACCTACCTACCTACCTGTTGTCTCTTTCAAAGACTATTTGTTCTGAATGTCAACCTTTTTTGACACATTTTCGATCTGCAAGTCCCTTGGCTCCGTATTTATTCCCTACATTGCATTATCTCATGAGATCACTTACGAGTCGGCTTATACAGCCAAGTAAGTTGCAATCAGCTCATACTGTAAGTACACTCATGTCACTTAACCTTAATGATACTGAAAACTTCCTTCTTGTAGATAAAGTTCATGTTGGCTTCCAGACCCAGAAGTTCCTAAAGGAAGTACACGCAACTGAACTTGAATTGTTGCAATTCCGAAAGGAATGCCAGACATTTTTGAGAACCACGATTGAGAAGTTAAAAGAAAGAAGCCCCTTGAGATATAAGGTAGTCCTCCCTGAATTCTTCTGTAATTTTGAACCAATCACAGGTTGGTTGCGCAAGGTCAGGGATAGGCGCGAGTCTCTTTTCTAGCTTTTAGTCTCCTTTTCTTGAACTTGTCTTTAAAAGTCCCTTTTTTGAGGATTTTGTCTGTTTTTTTTAGAATGTCAGTATCTGCTAAGTTCTTTTGTACATTCATATTTTTTTCTATGTCCAGTGATAAAAGTAACGAGTTTCAGAATGTAATTATTTCCCCTTTTTTGGTATCATCTCTTCTATACGTGTTGGTGGGTCTTTTGTCTCCGCAATAGGGTGGTTAAGTGGAGGAGACCCTTCTGTGTTTCTTTCTTCATGTATCTACTTTCGTGGAACAAATCTCGGCTGAAGTCTTCTTGTATTTTTTCTATATTTCAATCAATTAACTTTATGGCGCCGAGTTTCAGCAAAACGCCCTGAATTAAGTTTTCCTGACGCAACAAAAGATCTTTACGTTTGGAAGTGTTACCATAGACATTGACAGCTGTATCCGAATAAATAGGTTCTACATAAGGTAATTCAGAATTCACATTGCCCCGGCTGTGAGATTCTTTCCCCTTTACGCTTTACTTCAATCAGTGGCCATTCATCGCTATTTGTTTCTAAAACATCCCCTTCGCGAGAGAAGGATAAAAAACAATGAATGTAAATTAAATTTTGTATAACATCTTAAATTTTGTGTAGTTTCTGAAATTTTATGTACATTGTCAAAGTAATAAATGTATTTGGCCATACCCCATCCAGGTCCAGAATTAAACATACATTTTAAATTTTTCCTTTAATAAAAAAGCTCTGAACTGATACTGAAATGAGAGTTTATTTTGTTATATGTCATTCATTCTGTATGTTCATTCAAAATATTCCACAAAATTTATAAATAAATATTGTTTTATTATCACAATTTTAATATAAGTTCTGTTCAATTCTGGACTTAACCGGCCCTTTGGTAGGCGATTTTAACATACATACACATACAAATGTAGTCTTTTACACTCACTGGTAATAAAAATTATGGATACTGGTTTCACGTCAGATAGTATCTTTTTTCACGTCAGATAGTATCTTTTTTCTCTATCTTTTTGTCTCTTGTTGTCTTTTTTTTAACGTTTTAGTCTACAAAATCTCCTTTTTTTGACCTACTTGCCTGTGCCTATCCCTGAAGGTTCAAATGCCTCCTTCATTGTTTGTTCGAGGCTAACAGATTACCAGAGGTCCTGGCAGAAAATACAAAAGGAGAGTACTCACTACTGTGTGAAGATGTTTTTCACAGAGCTTTGAAACATATCTCCAAGACAAGCAAGGAATTGCCAGGCTCGATGATTTCTATGCTTCCCTTCTTTCAAACAACCAAAAATACTCATCACTGTGGAAAGTGGTAAAGTTTGATATTTACACACGGAAATGCTACAGTTGAGGGTGGTTTCTCAATCAACAAGTCTGTTCTTATTGAAAACCAATGTGAACATACAAGAATAGCACTGAGGAGAGTGCATGATACTGTTATCAATTGCAAAGGAATCCATAGTATTGTCATCACAGAAAATGTTCACATATGCAAGATCTGCTCGGATGCGATATAAAGATTATATGGAGACACAGTGTAATGCTAAGAAAATAGAAGAGAATAATTCTGCAAAAAAGGAAGGTCGTGAATGGAATAAAGAAACTGAAAGATAAGCAAAAAAGTTGAGAGAAAAATCTGAAATGAAGCAAGACGAACTTTCGCAGAAAATCCAACTTTTGTGCATGTTGCAAAATTAACATCCGTGGACATCCGTGAAACTTCTGTTTTCGTTCTGTAGATATTGTTTAATTATTGTAATAGTCTAATATTCATAGAATTTATTTGTATAAGTATGTTGTGGTTGTTAGCATTTTCTTTAGCTTGCTCTAACATAACATGTTCATGATGGGAAAATGTTAATTTGGGTTATTTTAATCAGTATCTTTGTAAAATGTTCTAGTAAAAACTTTGTTCCTGCAATTTGATTGTATTTTGAATTGTAAAGAAGTAATAAAATCATAGAAATTGCTACTCAGGTGAAAGTTGGGCAGCTATGGGGCTGATGGAGGCTGCATGTAAAAGTAAACAAAATATTTTGCACAAGTATGAAATTGAATAGTCAGGATTTTTTACAAATAGTCAGAATTTTTTTTAAATTGGTCAGGAAATTTAAATATACAAATTTTGTGGGCACCATCTCGGCATTTACCAGGTATGACGGAGGAAAAACACTAGGAAAACCTCAATCAGGGTGGGTGGCTGGTTTCCCATAAGAGGTTGTAAACTGTTTTTTATGTTTGGCAGATCAGGGTATTATTAATGTAAACACCCTCCTTTTAGAATAGGAGGCTCATTATAAAAAAAATAAATTGGTGTGCTTTCGACGTACTGCGAACCTTAAAAAAAATCATCCCTTGTTCCGCACAAAACTTTTTTTTTTTCTGTAAGTGTCGACGCACACAGTTATGGAACATTCTTTTACTACACTGTACTTGTACCAAAACAACCCGTAAACTCACCTGTTGTCTTTATAATTGATCAATTCCTGTGTTTTTATATGCTCTACATCATTTACTGAAGTACATGTAAGTGTAACATATGGTTTTATCTGAACTTGTGTTTTTTCTTTTCTTTTTTTTTTTTTGGTTCTGTAATACGAGACGAGAGGGAGATGGATTATTATCAACCATCGCTGATTACGGTGTGCATGCTTCCATTTGAAATCAGCTGCACTGGTGCGCAAATTGACAAGCAAGCGCTGTACAAAAATCCTAAATATTTTACTGTGTGAGGCTGAAATAAGGCCAAATCTATTATTTAAAATGATAAATAATGTGTTTATGTATCAAAATGCAGGAAAAATATAACTTGAAATCATTATTTTTCGAATGCACCAAGTTGCCGTACAATACGGCGTGATGAGTTCAATCGCCAATCAGCTCTCGTTGACCCACGTGGATTTGTTTATCTCTACTTCGAACTAAGGCTGGAAGACTTTAGTAGTCATGCCATGAACGGTTAAGTCGAATGGTTTGTATTTTGTTGAATAATGGCAGTGTATAAAAAAATACTATGCATTCTGTGACTTTTCCATACAAAACCAGGAATTTGTGACCTATATTCTTGATATATTAGAGATGTAACTCATAAACATACTTTATGATTTAAACGTATTTGTTCTTTCACATGGAAATACCCTTGTTAACAGGAGATATTCACTTGACATAATTCCTCACAAAGAACTAGTCGCGCGGAGTATGATGCATTTGGAAATACAGTACTTTGTGGTATATTAAGTTAGCTAGATTGGAAACTTAAAAAGACTGTTTCATATTTTATCTTAAATTTAATATTTATCTATCAAGCGAGGCAAGTTGTCCTTTTTACTGGACAACTTGCGAGATTTTTAAAATTTCTTTACTGGACAGGTTAACTAGAGAAATCGCACAATTTTGTAACTAAAAAGAATTCTCAGAGAGAGGTAATAATCCTGTTTCTTTGCCCATACAAAGCTTAATCATAATCGATCATCGAATGTTGTCAATAAACTCTCACGAAAACATTACAATAAAAATCATATGTAGAATTCGTCCACCAGCATTTTAACATCAACTCCGGTCCTTTTAGCATCCATGTTATTCAAGCTCCCTTTTTGGACGTAATTATCGGGGACTTTAAGTATTTTTCAAATCCCATTGTAGTTAGTAATTGGTCCAATTCTTTTTCCGGATTTGTACCAATTTCGTCAATTATACTTCCGAGCTCTAGTCTTCCAGTCTTTATCTTTGTCACCTGCTACTTTCTTTTCTTCAAGTTCGGTTTCTGCTTTCACCATACTACTTTGTGACCTATCGCTTTCCGCCTCACTACTGTGGTTAGTGTGCAACTGCTCCTCACATTCAGGTAAATCAGGGTTTCAAACAAATCATCTTTCTTGGTTGACCTCTGTACCATTTGTCAGTTGTCTTAATACCTGTTCCATTTTCATATCCTTGTCTTTTAAGTTAATAGCAAGTTGGATTATTAGTGTATAGTCTGTGTATCACCTTAATGATACACAGACTATAAGTTGAATTGTCGAACATGATTACTAGTTTGTTTCAGATCCTTTGAAGGGATACTGTTTCGTAATAATTTATGTACGTTGTCGGTTGTGTACTTCTCTGTTTAGTCGAGTGATATTTAAAAAAAGAAAAAAAAAATGATTAACGGAGAAAAGTAGAAACGATATCAGTGTATCCCAATAAAGAAGTGAGCTACTAACTATTCAGTAACTTTCGAAAGTATATGTTGATTACTGTTACTGTTGGTAGGAGGTGTAGGTTTGCTTGAAGGAAAGGGGAATGAGTGGATATGAGTGAAAGAAACAAATAAAAGTATCTGTGTTTTAAGATTCAAGGATGTTGATATTGTTAGCCATTAAGTCTAATCGAGTCTGGTGTATTTGCTGTTTTATGTAAAGAAAGCGACAAATAATAAATTAATTATAAGACATAGAAATGTCTACTTCAATTTTAATATTAATTACATTAAGATGAATTAAACTGTTTGGGTACCATTTTGGACCACTACGACACATTTAACTTAGTTAAATGTGTGCTAAATCTTTTTTCAGTATATTTGTGACCAGGCTGTATTTTTATATTTTTATTTATTTTTTACAGAAATTGCAGCGGCAACTGGAATTCCTTGCCGTACAAGAAGAATACATTAAAGATGAACAACGAAATCTTAAGAAAGAGTATCTTCATGCTCAAGAAGAAGTTAAAAGAATACAGAGTGTTCCTTTGGTTATTGGACAATTTCTGGAAGCTGTTGATCAAAATACAGGAATTGTAGGCAGTACGACAGGCAAGTTGTATTTTTATATTTATGCGTTACTGTTTCTTCTAAAGGTGGTATTTAATTCCTTCATTCATTTGAACTTCATGCTATTTCGTTGTATTATAAATGTGTGAAAGAATTGCTATTTGTATTTCTGTGTGTATAATAGCTATGAACAGTCATCGATAATAAGACAAATTTAATGTGGAGTGGATTGTATAACAGGACAGGAGACAGTAATTTGCACAGGCCACATGACAAAGTACATATTTTCAAAGATCAAATTGTGAAAAACCTAAACTACACCATTCCAATTCTAACTGAAGTGTGCCTGAATTGAAGAAAGTAGTCACTTTTCAATGAATATCTGTTCCTTTCCCTCTACTATCCGTTTTATTTTCTTGTTTATTCAGGGTGGTGAGTGGTCAGGAGAAACCTGGAATTGTCAAGGAAATCAGGGAAATGTCAGGGAATTTACTTATAAGACCTGGAACTTAAAGCGAGGTTTCAGTTTAGTAAAGGAAAAGTCTTCCGCGAGAATCAATTCCTCTGGTTGTATGTACCCTCAAATGCTTCTCACCAAGATGTAAGGTAGGTACATGACATCACGGACAACCAGACAATTGGAGCCTAACGCAAGAGTAGCCATCCCCGCCTTCTCGCACGTAAATCGCCCGCATACACAGCAGACGACAGAATATTCTCGCACGCCACAGGTCTTGTGTTGCCTTCTGACAACGTAAATTGTGGGTTCAAGGCTGGAATTTTATCAACAAACTGGAATTTAACGTTTTTGCGTTCTTTGTACAATCTGTTTCTAAATGTTCCTGCAAGGTGGCCAGAATATACACGATATTCCGGGTTGACCAAGCTCTCGTTGAAATTCTGTGCCATTCGTTTGCTTGAGAATGTTAACGTTGCAGACAGAGCAATTGATATCTTGCCTTATGTGATGTTTTAGGTAAGTAGTGTGAATAGAGATAAGAGTGCATCTTGTACTTCAAGCTTCAGATGTTTCAACTGTAGAAGACAAGTTATTACCAGTCAAAGTTGCGTTTTTAGGTCTGTTGCCAGTGAAGTGAAACCATTCCTTACGGAATTTCAAAATTATATCCTTCTTGTTCCATTTTTACACAATGCTCGGGACGGCCTGAGTCAAAGTTGCCTAAAGGCCTTTAAAACTAAAATTCAAACAAAGAAAGATAACCTTGTTTCTGCCAGGATTGTAGACATTGGCTTTGCAGCACAAAATGCAATAAAGAAAAATCAGCCTGCTACAGATTTGGACACACTACGTTTCCGCCAGGAATGCAGGACATTTTGGAGAGGTTTACAGATAAGTTGATGCAACGTTCTTCACTCAACATACAAGCTGACCAAAGCATTATCTAACCCCGATCCCGGAGTAGCAGTAAATTCTGAAATAGACAACAAACGTTTCCAGCATCTTCTGGATGAGTTGGTTGGCAGCAATTGGATAATTGGTTCTGTTGCAGAGAGAACTGCACGTCAGTACAGGTAAGTTTGTTCTGTTCCTAACATCCAGGAAAGTATGAAAAGCTTTTCAATGCGTGATCAATTTTGGACAATCTGCCTTAAAAGTATTGATAGTAGTGAAGAATTTTTCCTAGACATAAAGTTTATATTAGTATTATCTCATGGAAATGCAAATGTGAAGATGGGTTCTCAATCAACAGAGAATGTATTGCAGAGAACTTGAAAGAGGAGACGCTTCTGGCACATAGATGTGTGTGATTCTGTAACTGCAGTGGGAGGACTAGAAAAGATCCCAGTAACTAAGGCAAGATACACGCCGCCATGAATGCTCACACTTGTTTTCTTGAAGCTCGCAAAGAAAGGTAAAGACTCCTAAGTCAACAAGAAGAGGGGTGTCAGCAAAGAAGGTTGAAAGCAACCATGAAGGATTTAGAAGCCAAGAAGTTGAAGTTGTTAGAAGATACGCAAAAGGAGATTGAGATGATTTTTGAAAATATTGTGTGTTTGAAAGCACAGTTGTAAGAATTGTAGTGATCATAAATAATTCTGACTAAAAAAAGGTTGTAAAAAGTCTAGTGCGAACAATTCGTTCTGACACACAAAAAGATTTGTTAGTGAAAATAATTTGTATTAAACATACAGTACTCCAATACGAAAATATGCTTCTGCGTTTTACGGTGGACTCATTTTAAAGCATTGTGATCGTTTTTTATTAAAGAGGACATTACTGTACACAGTGAGAGAGACTTTCCAACTGGTTTATTTTGGAGAAAATCAACACAGTTCAGAATATTCATTGGCAGTAAGTACTCTTTCCAAATTTTTCAATTTTATTCGTTACACATGATCAGAAATGAACTCCTAGTTGCCTTTATTGTCTCATGCAGTGGTCAAAGTATGCCGATAATAAAATAGGGAAATTTTGAAAATTTGGTCAGGGAAAGAAAAACATGGAAAAGTCAGGGAATTTTAAAAAGGCAAATGAGTCGCCACAGTGTTATGTCCGTTCATATTTTGTGCTGCTTTTAATCATGTTATTCCTCTGTAATTTTGGCACTGTTTTATCACCCTTCTTGAATATGAGGTATATTATTCCCATGTTCTTGTGTATCCCATATCTAGACTTATTATCTAAGAATGGCTTTTGCTAACCCTTACCCTCCATATTTTATCAGTACGGTAGGTATGTTAACTTCTTCTGGCGTCCTATTATTTTTCATCTTCATGCTTTCTTATAGTTCTCCGTTGCGTTCTTCTTTATTCCAAACTGTTGTTTCTTTGTATTTTAGTAAGTCTTGAAAGTGTTCTATCCATCTTTCTATGACGTTTTCGTCTGCTAACATTCTTCCTTTATCGTCCTTTAATCCAAGGACTTTTGGCTGGTAGCAGTTGTGTAGTTTATAGTTTGATAGTACTTCTTTCGTTGGCCTTTTCAATTTCATGTATTTCTTCTAATTGTCTTTCTAACATTTGTGTCTTCTTCCTTTTATATAGTTTATTTGCTTTCCTCCGTAAAACTTGGTATATTTCACAGTTTCTGCAAGTGTCCTTTTGAGTCATCTTTTTCCTCACCTGTTTTTTTGTTTTTGTGGCTTTCTTAGTCTTCGTCGAACCATTCTTGATTCGTGTTATCTCCCGCTTCCCAATAACTACTTGAGCTGCTGCTTTTAGTACATTTTCCACTCTATCCCATTCTTTGTCAATACTACCTGTTTCATGTTCTAAGTCACTTTCTTGCATTTTGATTTTTACTATTTCTTGGTAGTCTTTTCTAATCTTCAATGATTTAAGTGTATCTATATACCATCTTTTAGCTTGACCTTGTGAACTCTTCCTGGCGTTTGTTGTCTTCTCTCTGACCTTAACTTTAACTATGTAATGGTCGGAGTCGCAGTTAGGTCCATTTTGGCTTCTGACTCCTTATTATGGACGTTTCATGTCTGGCAGCGATTAGAACATGGTCAGTCTGGTTTGTTACAGTTGATCCGGGTACCTTCCAAGTGCCTCGTTGTATTTTTGTCTGGGAAAGTTGTGCTCTTTATTATGGGGTTATTTCTAGTTGCAAATTGACCTAGTATCACGCCATTGTTGCATTTTTCATGTAATATGTGCGTTTTCCTGCTACTGCTTCCCTGTTTTTTTCTTTCCCTATTTTGGCATTAAAATCTCCCATTACTATTGTCATTCACGTTTTGCTGTTTTACTGTACGTTTCTTCTAAAATTTCGTAGAAGTTGGGTTTTCAGTTTCATCCTTTTCGTTGGTGAGTGAGTGTATGTGCGTTTATGATCGTGGTATTCCTGAACTTTCCTTTTAGTCGTAGTTTTTGCTATTCTTTCTTTTACCGGTTCGAAACATAGTAAGCTTTTCCTCATCTTTTTGATATTATAAACCCTCTCCCTAATTAACCAGTTTGATCTGTCTTTCCTGTTCTTACAACCTGATTTCTTGTACTGTTAGAAGGTTAATCTCGTACTTTGATATTCATAATTTCAATCATTTTCGCTGGTGTCAGCATGGTTTGGACATTCCACTTCGCCATTCCTATGTCTTCAATCTTCACCAGGTCCTGTTTTCATTTTATTCGTCCGTGTTTTCTTCCCTGAGCCTGTGTAGATCCCTCCACAACTAGAAGGCTGCAGTGTTTTCTGTCGGGGTTTTCTCCCTTAGCCGGATTGTCCGCGACTGTTTATGCGTCGGGTTTTTCCTGCTTATTTCGCAGTCGGCTATTTTTCTGCCCCTTGTGTGTACCGTGTAGCACCAACCGGGCGATGAAAAATTACATTGTGTAATATATTACCAGTTTTTTAGAAATTGTTCCCCACTGTTCTGTTTCCAATTGTAAAATTTTACCCACAACCGTATAAATGTACAGAGCTTCAAGACACCAATACCTAAAACTTGAAATGGTAGTCAACAAAATGTCGCGATTGAAGAACGAAACAATGGGCAAGTTGTGCAAGCTGCTATGAGCAAACTTACTACCTAAATAACACCAGTATGGAAATTGCTGTGTACAAGTTTTTGTGTTCAACAATAAACTTTAGCAATTTTATCCCCAAACTTTTGATGGGATTTAAAGTCAAAATCGATAATTTCAATCGATAAATTTGATTTGAAGTTTACATTGATCTAGCTCCCAGGAAAAGCAAGTGAATCATTCCACGCCAAATCAACATAAGAAGCTAAGATTTTCAGTGTGACTACTCCTGAGTGATCTTGTACAAGGTAACGAAAAAAGGTTCTTGCCCTCTTAACGTCACATGGGAAGACGTGATCACTGCATCGGAAACAAGTGTCTCAGGTGCTAGAAAAGTGATTGGTGTGGGAATGGGAACATTGACCGTGACCAAGACAGGCGCTTTGAGTGCGCACTTACAGCAGTTATAGCTCAAGTAGTGGCGAAGACAAATGGTGAGTCGAAACAGCTCGTTCGGAGTTGTCTGTTTTATGACTTTAAGGTAAACTTGACCGCAGCCGATTCAATTCGCCGAATACGTCAAACTTTGGGGGATAATGCTGTGAATAAACTCCACAGGCCCTGGATGATGAAGCCCTGAAGGCGGTCAGAGAGCAGGACAGCAGCCAGAGATGTGTAAGCTTGCCGAACGCTTTCATGTTTCTGATGAAACAGTCAGACTTCGCCTGCACCTTATAGGGAAGGCGTACAAGTTGAGCAGTTGCGTGCTCCACACATTATGGGAAGCCGAGGACCAACGAGACAGTCAGTTTGTCGTTACTTTTTGGGCGCCGCAACATACCCATATTCGATCGAGTGCTCACCTGTGACGAAAAGCGGGTTCTGTATGAGAATCCCAAGCGTGCCAAACGTTAGTTGTCGCTTCGGGACACTGTACATCACACCACAAGCCCACCTCTACACTCTCTCGTCTGGTGGACTAGTCACCAAGTGGTGCAGTATGAGGTGCTAAAACCAGGCCAAACCATCATTGATGACATGTACTCGCAGCATTTGGAACATGTGCAACAGACTGCAGCAGAATGAGTGGTGAATTGGTGAATCGCAAGAGTGTAGTGTTCCTTGCCAACAGTGCCAGACCGCGGGTGGCCAGGGATACCGTACAGCGACTTGTCTGAGAGACCGGGACATCCACCGTACTCCCCGGACTTGTGCAAACAGATTATCAGCTCTTCGATTCCCTGGACAACCAACTTTGTGGGATATCCTTCTCCAGTGAGGCAGACTTGCGGCAGGCACTCACGGCCTTCTTTGCGTCCAAGAACCCTCCAGTTTTAATTCCAGGGCATTGCGCAGCTTCAGTATTGTAATCAAAAGGTGCTGGATGCCAAAGGGGATTATTTTGAGGGCTAACGGTAAGTTACATTTTCTGTATACCTTTCGGTTTCTATGAAAAGCGGCAAGAGCTTTTTTGGTTACCTTGTAGATCGTAGGCCTATAGAGAAATGATTTTGTGATAAATATTAGCTTCCTCTGGCGTTAGGTCTGTCTGTTACGGCTTGGCCAAATTCTAATTGACTTCCACTTGGGACGTAACTCAAAATAGAACGCCTTCAGTATAACTGAAGTAAAAGGTAAAGTTCTCACCAACATGGTGCACGTTATGAGATGATGCATTGAGATCAATCGGAATGTTCTAGAACGATACCAGTGATCGGCTATCCTGACTGACGTAGTACAAGGCCATTTTTATCACGACACGAATGAGCTAGTGTTTATAATTATCCGCAGAGATAGAATAAATTCTCTCACACACACATAGACAGAGTTTGTGTGGGAGAAGGGAATGGGTAAGGGAAAAAGACAAAGAAGAGAAGAGAGTAAAAAGAAGAAGCGACGAAATAGTGAAAAACATTGAAACTAGATTGATTTATTTTTATGCAAAAGAACAAACGCACTGTTCATTTCCTGATTCTAGCTAGTGGTGCATCTCTTGTCTCCAACCGGAGAAGAATCTCATTAAATACGTGAAGTTATAATTTTATTCGAAAAAATACCGCGCCGGGTGAGAATCGAACCCGGGCCGTCCGCATGAAAGACCAAGACGGTACCACTGCACCACACATTACACTAGGAAAAAGGTGCGTGACACATGCTACAGTTCTTCTGTCAATGAAGTACAAAATAATAGACTTCATGTCAAGGACTTGCTCATAATTCTGCTGTTAATTCCGACAGACTTAATTTTCCTCTTCCAACCAATATTCGCAAATCGTCGTCTTCTACAAGGACAGATACTTTCCCTTCGCTATGATTCAGTATGATTCGACGTTGAAGAAGTTACTATTCGATCGTTCACTTTTGCATTATAAAAATATCTTCGGTAAGAAGGAGATTTGAACCTCTGTTGCCCAGTTCTAATACTCAGAATACGAACACTATACCACTGGATTACCATGCCAGGTAAAATGAGAAGTCTAGAAATATTACTGCTTTCAGGTTTTGATTTACGTTGCGGAACAACAGTCTTTTGTTGCTATAAATTATGTACACTAAAATATTCGTGAAAATGTAATTAGTCGAAGACTTATATACAAATTAGTGCTCGTAATATCCACAATAAGAATAATCCAGGTGAAATTAAAGAAATAAAATATTATGCTCTAACTTCTGCGACAAGAAAGCCTTTCGAAATTATTTATATTCAATGGAAAATAGTAATATGACTTTTTACTCACTTGCGACTAGCAACAGGAAGATAACATTGATGTGATTGGTCAGGAAATAAGTGACATCACGTAGGCTCTGTTCCAGCAGAGGGCGTCACAGATTGTTTTCATCCTGCGTGCTAACTTCATCCTGTAGCAAATTTCCTGTTGATATTGGGTACAGTACGCACTGTACTATACCGTAACGTAACACGGTGTTATCGAGTGTGCAATAAAAACACCGTACCTTATTTGTCTAACCTCCACGTATGCTTGGTCACTAATTATATTAAATTTCCTAATGCGTATATATATAAAGAGAAAAGGTATTTTTCTTATAAAAACAAAAAATACATCAGGTGCAGTGGACTTGGCTGGTAGAACAGTGGAGTGAAATAGCAGGCGAGCTTCGAGTGGTCAGTCTCTTCGAAGGCTGGTTGACAATTCTTGGTTCGGTTTCCACGTAGACCTAGGAAATAATACTCTAGGTATCTCAGCTTACAGAAAGAAGCAGTCGACAGCAATTAGTCTGATGCGCAGTACGTTTATTTGACACTGACAATTCCCACAATTACAGACGAAAACACAAACACTATATACAAGAAGTTGAAGTGAATGCCGTGAACTCTTGGTAACAAAGCGAGCGCTTTCAGCTCGAGATAAAATGGCGTTAAGAATTTAGCAGCCACAACTTTAAAGATGAAAGCTCATTTCTCGTTTGTAACTAGCACCAAAGTAAGCAGTTGTACGACAAGATTGGAACACGGAGAAACTGTTGGATAAATCCAGTCGACCCAAGTGTTCCGCCGGGGTAGGACCCACGGACTTCGAAGGCGACGTGAAGTATATCGTAGCTCTTCTAAAAGTGAAGAGTCGTGCTCGCTAAAGTAGTATATAATTATTCTGGTTTACCAGTAGCTCACGTTGTACAACATGTGTGGTATACGTGCAGACGGGCTCGTACAAGGTTGGATAGAGCCAGATTGTGCGCGACTGTTTGCGTAATTTTGTAGTCTCTTTTAATAATTTTGTTCGCGCATGTGACTGAAGTCCACCAAGTATCCTGGTTAATGTATTTTTGTCATTGTTTAATATCTTTGGTACTTTTCCATCTCACATTAACTTAGGCGAAAAGATTTGTTGTCTTGTTCAAACGCCAGTACAATATACGATAAATCATCTTTTCAGAAAATGTAAAATAAAGTCATTAATAGTACAATTGAATATTCATAATTTGCCTTATTTGCAAGAATTAATATATAGCTAGGTAGAGTAAATGAGAGCTGGGAGGGAATCTGCGAAGGTGGTTAATAGATGGATCGCGTCCCTTGGGAGGGGCGCGACAGAGCCTCACAGACGCACTTCCAGCACACAGGATTCGATTCATATTAGCTCTCCGACGTGTTACTAATACGCCAAATTGGCAATAGGAAATCAGCCGCTTGTGAGTATGTCTTATGTACAGTTAAGGAGTAGTATTTACACTTGTGTAGCAATGCTATCTTCCTGTCGCAAGTCTTTACCTAGAGTTGTAAAGATTTTTCAATAAAAAACATTGTTTTTTTTTCGTTTTATTTTTCAAAAGGTAGTTTTTTCACGCATCAAGTATTTAATACTTACGCTTGAGATAATCAATGTAATCAGCAGGACTGGAGTTAGTCCTAACATATTCATCCCAATTTACTATTGTTTTGTTTTCCTGCAGCCTTATAAAGCATTATGATTAGATTATTTGTGCATTCATTGCCACATTACTATGCTTCCTGTATCTTCACCCTGACAGACATAAGGACGTATGGACTGAAGTTATTTGGTATAGTTTTTAATAAAATACTAATAAGCCGAACTGAAGAAATACTTTGAATTATGAAAATTAGTTGCTAGAGATAATACAACTTCGAAGACATCTTTATTGTAAACTAAAAATTATGAATTCTTAATAAGATATGCTCTCATCCCTTACACAATACGTTAATTTCCAATTACGGTATTATTCAAGAAAGGTGTCTATTTTTGATCATAATTACCGTCCACAAAAATCAGTTACCTGTAGCTCAAAATCCCGGGAAATAACTTGCTTCTAATCTTGTAAACAAGCAACTACATATGTGTTTTTTCTAATGAGTATGTTGCAGTAAGGCTCTGAGAAGTATTATTTCAAATTATACCATAACGTAGCCACGTCCTGCGGCACCCCCACGCTATTTGAAAGTATAATAGTAGTAATTGGCACGTAACAGTATGAGGGCCATTCGAAAAATTAAATTTTAAAATAAGCTGACAACTAGGTGACAATCACAGTATGTTTCGATTGTGTCTAATATATATACTCAGTTTGGTGCGGATATGTCGAACTGTATGGAAGTAAATATTTAATTTGGTAACACTGGCAAGTATAGTACCTCTATGACGCGTCCCAGTACGTAGTAACCAAGTTTGGTGCCAATACTTTCAACGATATTGACGCAATTAAAAAAAAAATATTTTCTGAAATTTGTTGGCAACACTGACAACCGCGGCGCCAGAAGTACTCACACGAAATGCCTCAGTATCTAATGCACATATCAGATTTGGTGTAAATCAATGCAGCTACAAATTTCAGTGGTATCAAATATCGAATCTAGAATTTTAAAAATCGTTTCGCAACACTGACAAACTATGGGGCCTGGAGTGCCTGTATGACCTGTCCCACTATCTAATGAACATGAATGGCAAATTGTCGCTTATATGACGAAGAAACGTAAGCGCCAAAAGTGTAATTTTACAGGAGAGGCATTTAAAGAAATTTTAGTACATTAAAGCACTACACATACAGCTAAAAATTACTCCGAAGTAATACCCCTGTGTAAATGGTCTATGATTGACTTTACGAAGGTGTGTAGCGTGCTCATCAAATACGTCATCATTACCCTAGAAATATGGCTTACATGGATATACGCCTGTTCGTCATGTAAGTAGTCTAATGCATTTGGCACTTAAGCTTTTTTTACTTGTAACGTTACTAATACATGAATGAGTGACTGAATTGCTATTAACGTCTTAATCGAGCTCGTGAGCTTCTAAAGCGGAACCTACAGTTTTTGGTAAAGTGCACTCCGTTCAATGGAGCCAGGCGGGAATAAACCCGTGACCACGCTCACAGAACGCGAGCACACTAACCTCTAGTTCTACTAATACATGACTGAAGTTTGTCATTTTAATATGGATTTTTATAAACGTTTTGAGTTTATTTATTTATTTTTAGTGCTCTTAATACAAGTTGCCTAAACAAAGAAAATTAAGAACAGTAATTGGTGTAAAATAAAGTTGACATGGCTAATATTAACATAATTACAACTAATAGAAACATTTTTATAGTGTAATCAAAATACAAATTCAGTTACGACAGTTTCTATAAACGTATTACAAATTCACTTCAGAGAATTGAAAAAATATAAATGAAAACAATAACGCTGAAATAATGACCATGATGCCGCCTTTTATAAGTGTTGGAAGGCCTTGATAACATTTTTGACAGGTGTTGGTTCTAAACACAGACGCAGTAACTTCTCGTATTTCTCTGCCTATATTTGTGGGGGGGATACATTAAGTTGTGGTAGTGTGTGTTTGAGTGCACCCAAACTATTTTTCAATGAAAGCTTCTATAACGTTGATCAAGGTGACTTATTTTTATGAAAATGCCTGTTAAGTCCTCTTTGGTCACCATTACCTCCCGGACCATCGTCCAATCCACTTCAGTTCCAGAATCAAATTCTCTCACAGATAAAATACGTACACTTTCCGAAATACTCTTGTAATCTTTAACTTTCATTGAGTGCACGTGGTATGGGGACCCACGACGTGCCAGTCTTATTAAAGGTTTCAATTGACATGAGATAAAGAAGTCTCCAGCACATGCAAGGGCAGTCGAAACTGTGCTGTGAGCAGAAACTCCTTCATTGTGTAAGGGGAAACACAAATTGATGTTTTTCAAATTGTATTAGTTAATGTGTACAGCAGTATTGTGTACGGAGGAGTGACGTTGATGAAGTAACTAAAGAAAAATTCATAACGAACATGGAGGAAAGAATAGAGATTAACACGGAACAAAATCGAAAGAAGAGAGATGTGGAAAGGTTTTGGGAACAATTGAAGGAGAATGGATATAATGAGGTTGACAGAAGAATGATCAGGAGAAAAAATGGCACAAAAAGAAGGAAAGAGAAGGAAAAGAAAGTGAAAAGGAAAAGTGGTTTGGGATAGAAAATGGGGGAAGAATTACCGAAAAAATCAAGCGGCTGTTGGGAAAGGTAGGAGTGAAAACGTATAGGAAAGGAGAGAAGAGGGTCTTGAACTTAGTGAGAAACAAGACGAAAGGTGCTGTAAAGGGAGAAGAACAAAGAGGAGTAGTGTAAAGTGTTTCGTGTACGAACGGTGAGGCAGTGTATATAGACGAAAAATAAATTACAGGAGAGGCCTAATAACACAAGGATAGCGTCAGATTAAAAAGAGACAGAATTGCTATTTACAAACATGTACAGGAAGAGACACATGATATAGACTGGGAAGGGACAGAGATACTGGAACAAGAGGAAAGGATGTTGGTTAGGAAGTAAATGAAGAATGCAGGCATAGGCGTGAGTCTCTTTTCTAGCTTTGTCTCTTTTTCTTAAGCTTGTCTCTAAAAGTCTCTCTTTTTGAGGATTTTTTTTTGAAT
>JAGDQP010026927.1:0-25442 GCA_022664845.1 Lepisma saccharinum
TTCAGCCCGGCCAGACAGTCACTGGAGAGTTTTACTTGGGCGTCATGAAGCGTTTGCTGGCAAGAATTCGTCGTATTCGGCCCGAATATCGAGAAATCGGCAGTTGGACTCTTTTGGACGATAATGCACCATCACATCGTTCGCGACTTGTAACTGAATTTTTGGTCAAAAATCACATTATTCGTTTGCATCATCCGCCCTATTCACCAGATCTCGCTCCGTGCGATTTCTATCTGTTCCCGAAACTGCATTTGGCGATGAAAGGAAAGTGGCACGCATCGATTGAAGCCATTGAGAAGGCGACGACCGCCGTCCTAAAGACCATTCCAATAAAGGACATGGAGAAGTCGTTTGACAAGTTGTTGGAGCGTGCAAATATGTGTATCGATGCAGAAGGGGAATACATTGATTAATAAAAATGATTTGTTCCAAAATGTACATTGTTTTTTTGTTTTTTTTAAAACGTTCGGTTTCTTTTGGAATGAAGGGTGTATGAACTATAAATCACTTCACTTCCAAATACACGCTATTGATCTCGCACTTAACAAAAAATTTCACCACACGCTGTTCTTCGATGTCGAAGCCTTGACAGCACTACAGAAGCACTTCTTGGCACGTCCGTCTGCTACGCTAGTAGCAGTTCGAATGTGCTACCGAGGCTTCGCGCTTGCAGTGATGGAAACAGATATTTATTGAAAACGGACGGTGGTCTACAAGGACTCCTGTCTTGTAACAAAGAAAAGTATTTCCTGCTTCTAAACGTGATTTATAGCATTCTGAGTATATTGCAACAAGTCAGTAAATGTTGAATGATTTTGTTGAAGACTATTGCCTATAAAGCACAATTTGTTTCGATTAAAGGACGAGGTGGATAACCGATAATGTGTAGCATTCTTTTTCTCATAGCAACAAGGGGCAGGATGCAATCCCGCGCAAAACATGCATTTATATTCTTGACAGAAAGTACATTTTAAATTACTCACCAGGGAAACGTGGAGGTTAGATAAAATTAGGTACGGTCATGTATCTTTACATTTTTCTCCTTTACGTCATGCCCAGATGAGTGGAGCAGCGGCGGAGAGTGTTCTCCGTACGGGCTCGTATTTAAAAAGTGGCACGTGTCACTATGGCGGAAGGATACAAGATCGATTTTGCTCCATATCTCGAAAACCGTAACTCCTATAAAAAAATCTAAGCTTGGATTTACTCCCATTATCATGGGACCCGCAATGGACCCCTAAAACACCCCGGTACCACCCATTTGGGGCTAAAACAAAAAGACACACAGAATGACGGACATATCTTTCTATGATTTGTGAAATTTTGTGATTCGGTTAAAAAAAGTCGTAACTTTTGAACCGCTCCACCGATTTTAACGTATGATACACCGTTTGAAACATATTGAAGCGTAGAATAAGGTCCAGTCTGTTTCGGCCGCCTATATCGTCTGGGGTCAGTGCTATCCTAAAAAATGTTAAATTTTGATATTTTTTTCAAAGCGCCCTAGGTGGTCCCAAGGAGATCCTACCGACCCATTTTTTTTCCTGTGTCTTAGTATTGGAAAGAGCTTTCCAATGTAAGTTCAAGCATCAAAATCGGACTTATACTTCGGTAGATCCGAAACTAACTGTATACTATGTGAGTGCCGCTAACAGTGTCCTTTGCCAGCGTCACTCGAAGAACTGCCGTTCTTCATGATCATAGAATTTATGCATTAGTAATTTTTAGGGTTCTAAAAATTATTTTATTTTATTTACATTTATGGGTTGATCTGACACCTACGGCCTAAACTCACTTGTAGCCGTCTAAGAAATGGTACAGAATCCCCCACTCGGAAACACAACTTCTTGAGCAAGGGATGAGGAAGTAGTGGCCAGGGTTTCTATTTTAAATACTAGTCCTGCATTCGTCTGATGAGAGGGAATGCAAACATAATTCTGAAGTTCCGAACATAATTAACACACTTCTTATAGTAGTGTAAGAAGATACAATCTTTAACAGTATATTCTAAACCAGCATTTCTCAACCTTTTTCATGCCACGATCCGCTTTTACCATATTTTCCGGCCGGTGACCCCACAAAGTACTTTTCTTGTTTATAGTAAGCTGTTTCGTTTCACTTTGTGTGAGTTGAAACCTTTAGAAGGCTATTGAATACACATATATGCACACACACACACACACACCTCGCGAGTCCCTTGCACACAATCCGCGACCCACCTGGCGGCCGCGACCCCCCAAGTTGAGAAACCAGGTTCTAAATTAACTCGTTAGTACGCAGACATCCAGTAAGAGGAATAACTACAGTATATTCCACAGAAATAAAATATAGCATTTCAGAGGGTGGACGTACCCCATTTAGAAAATTCCTCTCATCCCCAGTCGATTCTATACTACTGATAATACTGTATTTCACAAAAAAAAAAAAAGAAATTTCTTGATATAGCTTTTTTTAACTTATTGAAGAGGAAACTGACGAAGCTTACCACTCTCGAGACTTTAGATGCTGTCTGTGCTTTGGCTGCTGCATTAGTGGCGAAGGCTGATGAAAGTTCGTAATCTGACATACATCTTTATTAGTTTATTGATATGTCGATATTTATCTGACAGTATCCTAATCTCGGGAGGTCGTGGGTTCGATCCCAGCGGCCGACCATCCTGACTGAGTTCTTTTCCACGGTTTTTTCCTCAGTCATACCAGGCAAATGGTATCTTCAACATAGGCCCTGGCCGACACTTTCTCGAATCCTTTCCCCTCCCCTATCCCGACCTGAGCCTAGATGCCTAAAAGCCATAAATACATTTCAAATGACAGTATCCTAATGAACGGCAGGTTTGCTGGACAACGAGTTATGGTGGAAAATTTCCAGCTGTCTGACGGAATGCACAAACCGTTTCAACGAGTAAGTTCATAAACTGACCACTTGGATGACCATTGAATTGAATTGATTTTAAGCTCTTTTTGTACCTGAGGCTCAGGCCGGGATAGGGTGCGGTAGAGGATGTTGGAAGGTAGACAACCAGAGTCTATATTGTAGGGACCATCCCAGCATTTCCCTGATATGACTGAAGAGAAACCCTGGAAAACCTTCTGTCAGGATGGTCGTCTGCTGGAATCGATCCCAGGACCTCCCGAATGCTAAGCCAACGGTCTACCAACTGAGCTACTACCACTCAGTTGCAGCATTGTTCACGCACTGTGTAAGATTGTTACTTCGCGATAACGAAACAATGAAAAGTATAATAATAATCGACTAGAAATGATTTCCACTTATGATTATAAAAACCCACGTTGCATGCGATATTCACAGTTTTCATGAACCACATATCTCTGCAAAATACTTCACAAAACGAGTTATAAAAAAATGTAACAAAAAAACAAACAATTAAATAAATGCTCTTGTTCAGACGTTTCCGTTAACCACAACTCACAAGAAACTTGACGAAATTGCGCGCGTTATTCAGCAGCTGATTCACATCATTCTTCTCGCCTGTGACATCATATGCGCACTTGGACGAGATTTCGTTCGCGGCGCAGCATAAGTGAGCACCCCCTGTCCAACTATGTATTCAACGCGTAGTTCCTCCCACACACCGTTAGCGCTGTTATCAGACAGACACGTGACACGCTTTCTGCCACCACCACCTTCGCCCTTGCACATGGTTTTCTGGCATCGAGTGGGCGGGGCCACCCAACGCTACGAACATATGACTCACTCTGGTATATAGTGAGAGAGAGAGTGGGGGGGCATAGAGAGAGAGGAAACATAAGTGTGAAAAATTAATTATGCTTATAACCGGGTAGAAACTTCAGCAGATAATAAATGACGTTTCATATTTCTTCGCTAAGGATCTTCACGTGTCAAGAACCTGAAAAACAACAGCAAGATGAGACATGAGACTTGTCAAGCTCTTTTTTTTCTAAGTTCTTTCAAAACTTCTTTCTTTTTCCGCTAAGACTTTTGACATCATGAACTTAGTGAGAAGCAGCAAGTAATTGATGACAAAAATAATCTGGTTCTTGAGTCTGCTTTAAGGAATACAATTGAGCCATTAAACCTCACTTAAAAGACGGTGTGGGGATAGGGTTAGACGGGAGGGGGGCTCTTCAATTAAAACGAATTCTTACCCCTGCGAAAGAAATCTGCTTTTCTTTGCTTTCTTTATTCTTACCATTCTCTTTTCCAAAAAAAGAAAAAGAGATAAGTTGCGAATTCATCACACTAGATGGAGTTACTATCCAGAGAGTTTTCTTTCCACTTTCTTAAAATTATTTTACCGTTCGTCCATTTTGCTTCTTTTTTCTTCTACGTACTTTCTCTTATGACTTTCTTTCTTTCTTGTCAGTTTGCTTCTATCTTAAGCTTCAGCTGTTCACAGACACGCACACTATTACACGCTTTAAGAGAGCGAGAGATCCGACAAAGTTTGAGCTGAGTTCTCTCTCTTAGACATTTTTCAGCCCTTGATGAGATGAGAGGCCATGTCTTACAATTTGTCAATGTCGATGTTGGTCTTCGTGATTCAATCATCTGAGAAAGACGAGACGGAAGACTTCTACACTAAACCCTCAACTAAACCACGCTCGCACCATTACAGACACAGTGTAGTGTTGTGGACGGAATTATTGAACGAAAAAAAAACTTTATGAAGGATGTTTTATTGCGTGTTCTACGTACAACACGTGTTTCCATTGGCTACTCACCCAAATCGCAAGTAACGCACGCTTGCAAGAAAATTAGCCCTAAAGTACCAAATTATTTTACCGTTCAACAGGAAATCAGTACATTTAATTATTTTTACAGTCCAGAATTGAGATTTAATGTTTACATTATTTTGTTTCAACTACAAGAATTATAATGGTGAGTCTAGATTAGGCCAAATTTGTATGCGTGTACATTTTGGTGAAGACTGTCTTAGGACGGCGAAATCAGCGGTCGTTTCTTTTCTGCTCTGAACTTTGAAAACAGAAAACGAGACAAAGAGAATACATACGTGTCAATACTTACTACATAGATTAGTATGTTTGTTGGCACAATACACTACAGTACGTTTAAACATATAAAAGCATCCAAAAGCTGCGAAATGATTTATGTGCTGTCACAACTATTTTGCAATGTTTCTGTTATCACTGTTCACAGCGTTGCCAGATGCTGAGAACTAATATTGATTTCATTGTCTTTCTGGGATAAATCTCGAAATTCTGTGTTGCTAAACGTCAAAATCGCCTAATGTTGTTAAACATACGTTTATGAAAAGTGACATTATACATGTTGGCAAAATATGTGCATGTATTTGTTTTTCAAGCATATTACAGCAAAAGTTTGAAACAATACTGGAATATATATTGTGAATTATATATATATTTAAAAAATACCGTATATTTGTGATGGAAATATTTACAAAATAGCCCCCTGACGTTAAAGTTCTTGCCAGTATGAAAGAAAATATTTTTAAAAAAATGTTTTTATATCATTTTTCAGAAAAGAAACTCTTTCTAAAATAACGAGAATGTTCCTCTGTGAGTACATCTCAATGACTCTATCTAAATGCGATACTGGACTGACTGCTGCCATTGAAAATTTCATCATTATTGAAGCCTGGGGGCGGAGAGGACAGTTAATCTCGTTTGTCCACTTCCTGTCTAAACCAATATGGACCAATTTTTCGGTTCTAACTCCGTTTTTACGCTTGATATCGCTGTGCAGCCCATTTTTTTATGTCTTAATTCTTGCAGAAAAAAAACATAACTATTATTCTCAGTATTTTCTGTTATATGCAGAGTAGGGTACTATTATACGAATAACTCAGGAATTAAGATTTAAATCAATAAACTGGCCGTACAACAATAAGCGTATAAAACTGAGTTAGAACTTAAAATTTGATTCACATTGGATTAGAGTGGAAGCGGACAAACGAGTCTGGCGTCTGTCTTTAGACACTAAGCACTCACTCCTGTCTTGTGGGCGTAAGCCGATTTTATTAATTTTGTATCTTATACGTTTAAGAAAATAAGGAAATGTAATATATGGTTAGTTGGTTCGATTTACCTAGTCTTTTGTGCGGTTCTAGGTAATTCCTATAATACCATACTCTGCATATAATAGAAAATACTGTAAATATTTGCATTTTGCAAGAATTAAGACATAAATTAAAAAAGGGTTGCACAGCTATATCAAGCGTAAAAAGCTTAGTAGAAACCGAACATTTGTTCTATATTGGTTTCAACTGGAAGTATACAAAAAGATTAAGTGCCTCTCCGCTGCCTGGCTTCATATATTCATAAAATTTTCAATAGCAACAATCAGTCCAGTATCGCTTTTAGATAGAGGTCATTGGTACAAACTATGAACTTAATTATAGTATCTGGCAACCTATGAACAATGTTAGCAGTAATTTTGCAAATCGATTAAAAGGGCACATGCATGAACGTCAATCATTTCAGATCTTTTAGATATTTCTTCGTTTGTGTGTGTTTAAATCATCGACCTAAATTAATACGATACTGGACTGACTGCAGCCATTGAAAATTTCATGAATATGTGAAGCTAGGGAGCGGAGAGGAAACAATCTCGTTTGTCCACTTCCAGTCTAAACCAATATGGACCAAATTTTCGATTCTAACTCAGTTTTGTACGCTTGATATCGCTGTGTGGCCCGTTTTTGTATTTATGTCTTAATTCTTGCAAAAAACGTAAATATTATTTGCAATATTTTCTATTGTATGCAGAGTGCGGTATACTCTTACGTCAATAACTCAGGAATTAAGACTTGAATCAAAAAACGGGCCACATAGCGATATCAAGCGTATAAAACTGAGTTAGAACTGAAAATTTGGTCCACATTGGATTAGACTGGAAATGGACAAACGAGTTTAAATATTTGCTCTGGCGTCTATCTTTCAACACTAAGTAGTTACTCCAGTATAGTTTACGTAGAGCTCGATGGTTTAAACCTATCGTAGTGTATTGTGTCATCAAATATAGTAATTTCTCCAGTAAATAATTACTCAAATACATTATCTTTGTTTTCTTTTCTGTTTTCAAAATTCGGAGTATAGGAAAGAAGCGACCGGTGATTTCGCCGTTCTGAGACGGTCTTCACCAACATGTGCAAGCAGAGAAATTTGGCCTAATCTGTACTCACCATAATGGTAAGTCTACATTACGTCTTGTTGATCAGCATGTTTGTGTGCGCGAGGATTATCTAAAGACCGTGACAATCTTCAATTTTCACTCCACTTATACACATGTAGATTTTTGCTTAACAAGTAACGATGCGTATGTATTCTCCTTGTCTTCAAACTTCCTAACAAGAATTAAATTGTTTATTTTGGTTTACTGCACAAGAATGTGCACTGACTTTGTACATTTTTTTGCGTGACGTTTATAAATTGTCACGGTCTTTAGATAATCCTCGCGCGCACAAACATGTTGATCAACAAGGCCTAATGTAGACTTACCATAAGACTGTACTGCCATTTCTTGAACATTAAGTAAACTGCAAACTTCATGGCATTTTCCAACACTGTACTTGTGTTTTTGCGCTGGCCTATGGGAAATGTCTTAATCTAAAACAAGGAACTGTGTTCTTTCTTGGTAGTTTTCTCTGCACTAAAATGCATTCAAATACTCGGAACTAAGCATTCTGATGGGGCAGGTCGAAGACTATGGATCAAACTTTGTAAATGACGTGTAATTTTACTCAGGTTGGTTGGTTATGGAAGTAATGTAATAATGGAAATAGCCTCAGCTTATCACAGTGTCATTTGTTAACGAAGGATAAAGAACCTTTGATTTGCAGATCCCGGCTTAGCGTAGTCGGTAGAGTGTTGGATCGCTGGCTGGGGTTCGATTCCCACTCGGGTAAAGTTCCTTCTTCTTTTTTAAAAAAACTTTGCTTTTTCATTTGTACTTATAAATAATTATACCGTTTTTGGTTCCGTTTGCATTTTCGACATATTAAACAATTCACGGAAAGACGTAAAGTTAGTTCATTGAAGTTATTAACATTCTAAACGAACTGGTGAGATCTAAGGACGGGACCTACAGATTTTAGTAAAGTGGACTGCTCTGTTCAATGAACCCTGACGGGAATTGAACTCACGACCACGTGCATAGAAAGCGAGTTCGCCAATCTTTCGGCCCCTCGAGGTGTTTCGTAAAGTAGTTTTTTGTTGTTGTTGTACACCATTTCAAAGTTTTACACAATTCAAGGAAATTGGATAGGTAAAATCATGTTAGATTTTTCATTATGGTGATAGAAACGTCAAGTTTAATAAAAAAGTTGCTCACTTCCTGTGGTAATTCACTCTCTGTGTTGACGTTTTTCCTTGGTTCTTTTACGCTGACGACCTGTTCTTGTTATTTGGAATCATGGATTGGCTGGTAACGGTAACGGATTGACTGGTCCAATACAATTAACCTGGGTCAACTTGACGTCAGTTTTGGATTAATTTTGCCTCAATGATTGGGATGAACTTGAGTGTACGCTTGAGTGTGAAAGCCTGGTGCTTAAGAAGAAATGGAGGAAGATTTCAATATATAATTTTAGTCGAGTACAACTCTAGGTGCGCGCGCATGTGCTGGCGTCAATAGCAGTAGATAGATTCATTACCGTATTTACATCCATGATTTGGAATAACACTTTCTACCGTTTGTTTAGAAAACTCGCTGAATTTGTAAAATTATATTAAGTCGGGAAAGTTCCTTCGAAAGGAATTCTTGTTTGAATTATCTACCTAAGAATATTAGGTGAAAAGACAATTCTAATTTAGCCTCAAATGGTGGGCACTCTTGTTAGATCTTAGCACCTGAAAAACAACCAATAATTCGTTACGGAGACGAATCTTAGGCGAAAATAGACGTGATAGGAACGGTAGTATCACTCATTGCAAGTGACCAATAAGGGTTGAAGGTCAAGAGTTCTGAACTTCTCTCGTGAAGAGTGATTTGTCTGTATATAACTTTTAATTTATATATTTACTTGTGTATTATTATTTTTTTGGAAGTGGCAATCGCTTCTATAATCAAGACTTTCCTATTGAAATGTATTGAGTGAACGACACAAACATACACTTTTTGTACCCTTCACATGCAATAATGCAACCACTATCTCAGGACCTCGAAGTTGAAACGAACAGCTATTCTTTGGTATACAACTTTTCTATAGTATATAGATATTCTCAGCGAAATTCCAAGGCAGTTTTGATATGATCTCATTGTTGATTACGTTGTAAGCGAACATTGTATTCATCGTTTAATTAAAACTGTACGTAACTGTAAAATTAGGACACATTAAATACAGAGTGCCTGGGGTTATTCTGAAAATACACTGATATGGATTGGCAAGTCTCTGTCAGCTGTATTGGAAAACATTGCACCATTCAGGGCCAGTTTCACAAAACATTTTAATCCCGAGTTATCTTATAGTAAATCTACACCAATGACCTCTATCTTAAAGCTATACTGGACTGACTGCTGCCATGGAAAATTTCATGAATATATAAAACCAGGGACCGGAGAGGACACTTACTCCCAGTTTTACAATCGACCGCTGAGCTTCTAACCAACGCTAAATTAAGGCCAAGTCATATTTAACGTACACAAAATATAACTTGGCCTCAACTTAACGCTGGCTAGAAGCTTAGCGGTCGATTGTAAAACTTGGGGTTAATCTCGCTTGTTCACTCCGGACTAAGCCAAGATGGATCATATTTTAGGTTCTAACTCAGTTTTTTACGCTTGATATCGTTGTGTGGCCCGCTTCTTTTATTTATATCTTAATTCTCGCAAGAAAACGTAAATATTATTTGCAATATTTCCTATTATAATACAGAGTACGGTATACTATCATATACAAACTCTGGAATTAAGACTTAAATTTAAAAAACAGGCGGACCGCACAGCGATAAGAAGTGTATAAAACTGAGTTAGAACTGAAATTTTGGTCAACATTCGATTACACTGGAAGTGAACAAAAGAGTTTAAATATTTGCCCTGGCGTCTATCTATCGACACTAAACAGTCACTCCAGTATCGTTACGTAGAGCTCGATGGTAGAGACTTGCCAGTACCACATGCTATTTTCAATTACTTAAGAAATTTTGTTTCCGAACGAAAAAGAAAAAGAAGATAATTTCAAGGACGTTGCAAAGAAGAATTCGTCCGTGGTCTGATGAGAAGAAATGGAAAACTAGGAATGCTTGATAAGAAAGAAGCGTTAATATAAAATTTAGTGAAAAATCTTCTTTCAAAGTGCAATGAAAGAAAAAGAACTTCTGCTTTCAAAGCATACAGAGCCAGAATCAAAAAAAAAAATGTTAGTGAGAAAGAAAGTGGAACCTAAAATGAGCCTTCTTTTTTTTTTTTCACGTTCACTTCTCCTTTCCTTGTGTGTGTAAGACATCGTTTTCTCGTTAGCGCTGTTCTTTTGTTTCGAGGTTCGAAATTACATCCGCAGAACAGACGCCGCGCTTCCCACATACGTTTCTATACATTTTTTTTAATTAAAGTTCTTTTTCGAAAATAATGTATTTGACTCTTTTTTATTATATTTTTCTGGTTCATTTGCTTTTCCGTTTAATTTTGTCGTTGAAATAAAAATAATAATTGCAAGATAATGAATGTATTAATTAGTTCCTAGGAAGTGTGCGTATTAACATATACAAAATTATTTTATGTTTATTTTGTAGGTTCCAAAAATAGATATTTGTTTTTCATAGAGTGTAGAGAGGATTTAATAATTTTCAAATTAGTACTTTATACTGGAAATCAAATTAATCAATTTCTTTTTTAATTTAAATGGATCTATAGCACTTTTTGATCTATTTTCTCACAAGTACAGGTAAGTGGGGAAATCGTGCCCAGGTGCGTAATGCCGCCCATCACCCGGAAAGTATGAATGTGGAATCAACTCTTATAGTGCCATATCCTAGAGCTGTGAGTGGGCATTCAACAGGGAAAAAGTGAAAGACATTCGCGCTCTTTCCGGCCTTTTATGTGGAAAAAAGTGTTTTGAGCTATTGCGTTATAGTTCGAGTATGATCTTGTTGTCAAAGTAAGAATTAACAATAGCTATTTTCTGTATTAGATATTGTTAAAGTTGAATATATTGATATCTAGAGAGTCAAATATTTATTAATTTCTTCTCACTTCTAAAAAGTATAAGGTAAAAACGGTAAATTGTCAGCTCTATGAAAGAGGTATAATGGCGCCCACTGTGGGCGGCATTTCCCCAAGGCAGTCGACTATGCCTGACAGTGTACATAAACGTACTCTTTGCTTTTTGTTTACTTTGGATAATCTAAATAGTTGTTACATTGAGCCAAAAATAAGTTTGTTACACTTTAGTGAATATTTAACATCCAATAATTACGCATCATGGAAGGTAGTTGAAGTTTCAGCGTTAAAAGTATAATTACCACATTATTGTACACGCAACATTGCCTCTAACTAACTAACTCTATGGCTTATGGAACTCCCAAGTTCATCGCGCAGTAACAAACGTTCGCCACTGGATTCTATCCTGGGCAATATCAAGCCAGTTTTCATCACGAACATCTACTTCTCGAAGATCCCTTCTATTGTCCTCCTACGACGTCTCGGTCTTCAAAATGGTCTCCTTCCAACCAGGATAGAATATAATATTCGTTTTTCCCCCATCCGAGCTATATGGCCCTTAGTCGTCGTGATTTTATTATTTTTACAACATCTGGTGAATCGTACAGTCCGTGGAATTCTTCATTATGCAGTCTCCTCCGTTCTCCAGTCATCTCGTCCCGTTTCGGCCCGTATATCTTTCTCAAAACCTTATTTTCAAACACACAAATTTATATTCATCTGCTAGGGTCGTACTCCAACTTTCGCAACCGTCAAGTATTACCAGCAAAATAACCGTTCTGTATATTTTCAATATCCTTGATATTAATCGCGATGTTAGAAGTTTTTGGACTGAAAAGAAACATGCGTTCCCCGATACTAAACTACTTTCTATTTCTTCCGTGACCTCATTTTTGCTTGTTACGTATGCTCCCAAGTATTTAAATTTGTTTAATTTCTCTATGACCTCATCCCTAATTATTATGTTTTTATTTCCCTCATTCCCTGTGTTTCGGCTTGTTATCATGTATTTTGTTTTATATATGTTTACCTGTAGACCTATATCATCGCACGCTTCTATTAAGACATCGGTATTGCTATGTAGTGCATATATATCGTCCTTTATTAAATTTACATCATCCGCGTATACGAATAGTTGATTCAAACCATTCAATGATAGTCCCTTTTTGTCCTCTTTAATTTTTTTAATCGCATATTCTAACGCAAAGTTAAACAGTAGCGGTGACAAGGCATCGCCTTGTTTCAATCTGTTGCTAATCTTGAAATATCTGACATACTATTACCTATCCGTACTCTGCTTATGGGGTCGCTGAGACACATCTTCACTATTGAACCACTTTTTTCGGAATTCCAAATCGTATCAGGATACTATATAAATTTTCCATTTTGATAGAATCATATGCTTTCTTAAAATCAATGAATAGCTGCTAAACCGTCCCATTGTATTCCCATTTCTTCTCCAAAACTTGTCTCGGGGCGAAAATCTGGTCCAACGTGGATCTATTTCTTCTAAATCCACATTGGCGATCTCCATTTATTTAATCTACGTATACACTTAGGCGTGTTGACAGAATATTACTTAATACCTTGTAACAAGTTGGAAGTAACGAGATTCCGCGGTAATTATTACAGTCCGATTTATCGCCTTTTTGTAAATCGAAACTATTATTGAGGTTTTCCATTCCTTTGGGAGCTCCTCCTTTCTCCATATAGCACTTATCAACTTATGTAGTTCCTTGATTAGTGCCGTTCCTCCTGCTGTAATTAATTCGGCTGGAATATTGTCTATTCCTGGCGATTTAAAGTTTTTTAATCTCTTTGCCAACATTTCGATCTCGATCTCGCTAGGTTCTGGAATCCACGGTTCTGCGGTATGGATTTCAAATTTCTCTGTTTGTTCCCTGCTGTGTACATTAAGTAGTTTGTCCAAATAACTTTTCCACACATTGACAATTTTAGTTGGATCAGTCTGAATATCTCCATTTTCATTTCTAATAATTCCTAACCTCGGCTGGTAACCTTTCCTTAACGAGTTTACCCCTTTGTATAGATCTCGTATGTTATTTGCCTTCCCGTTTTCCTCCATCTCCTGAATCTACTGCGTCAGATATTCTCGCTTTTTTGTTTTTGAACAAGAGTGTGGCGTTTCGTTTCGCGTTACTGTAGTGGTTGGTATTTGCTTCGCTTTTATTACTAATCCATCGTTGCCTGGCTTGTTTCCGTATTTCATGAAGCTTTAAGCATTCTTCATCAAACCAAGGTTTGATTTTCTGTTGTTTCTTCTCACCTACACGTTCCTTCGCTCTTAATTGTTTCACGAATTGCCTCCCACATCTTCCTTACATCAATTTCATTATTAATATCATCATTATTATTACTCGAGTCTGCTAGGATTTCGAACCTATTTGAGAGTTCGAGTTGGTAATCTGCTTTTATGCTCGGATTATTTAATCGTTTCACTTCGAATTTCAGTTGTTTTGACCCCTGCTTTCTCTGTTCGCGATGCATAACTTTCCCCTTACCTTTGTGATCACTAATTGATGGTCGGTGTCACCTTCCGCTCCTCTGTACGACCTAACATCGATACGTGCTCTTTACCAGTAGGTTGTTTCGAAATCTCGAAATTTATCAGTCTTTCTCCATTGCTGTTGGTCTTTTCGTGAAGGCTGTATTCACCTATAGTTGGTCTATATTTTTCTTCCCTCCCTACCTTAGCGTTGAAATCACCCAACACAATTTTCGAATTATACTTCGGCATTCGGTAAATAGCCTTTCTTGCTCATCGTAGAATATATCTTTGTCGTTATCATTTGCCACCTCGGTTGGAGCATAGACGTTTATTAAAACCGCGTTCACCCATCGAGTACGTATCGTAACGTACGATAGTCTTTGGTTTACGAACTCTATATTCTGAACCGCCTGAACAATACTGTTCTTAATGAGGAATCCTGTTCCGAAATCGTGAGACTGTGTTCCACCGTAGTAGAAAGTGTACTTGCCCTGTCGAATGCTATCTTGACTCTCCCACCGAACTTGTTGTATCGCTAATATGTCTAGCTCGTACTTCTCGGGCTCGCGTACCACCACCTGAAAATGGCCCGTTTGGTATAACATTCGTACGTTCCATGTTCCTAATCTAGGATCTTTCTTAATCCTGTTCCTGGAGCCCCCTGAAGCAGTCCCTGCCCGGAGATCCGAATGGGGGACTAGTTTAACTCTGGAATATTTTACCCCAGGATAATCCATGAACCATCTGTTACTATTTCTTTATATGTTTCAGCGGTATAGAGTTGTCATCTCTACGACCTCACAGTAAAGGTAGACATTCAAGATGTCGTACTCTGTCCATCTCTGAGCATTGCCGATGTCATTCATCTTCAGCGTCAGAGTGGTAATGGTGTTGCTGCATCACCTCACCATAATATTTTTGTTCGGCGTTATCTTCCCCTAGCCTTTACAGATCCCTTTACTAACTCTAGAGCAGCATTACTGGTTTTGGTCCGCCCCGGAATATTTCCGGTACGTACCCACCATATCAGGTCGGCATTCCCCTATCCGCCACGTGAGGGAGGCGCCTGGTGAATTGACCTAATAATTAGTTATACTTTTAAAATATTACTTCTTTATGTATCATGTGCAAGAATCGTAATTTGAACGTCATCCACTAACATGGACGCCATTACCCGAACATAGACGGTGCGATTCAAGAACGTCTACTGATTCATGTGCATTGTTTTCAACAGAAGGTCTTCGTTGTATTTATTAACTAGACTATGTCCAACAAATCAATGTTTAATTTATTACAAAAGGATAGAAAAGTACGGAGATATTAGAATTTTTCCTTAAGTGGGGGGAAATGCCCCACTTTCTATACTTGTGACCGAGTTGTATTTTATTTGTCTCAAACTATTGCAAGTTCTGTCATTTATCTCAACCTTTGTCTCTCGTTTTTGTCTCAACATACGATTGAGTGAGTTGCTATTAATGTCCTAAACGAGTCCTAAGTGAGCTTCTAAGGACCTACTCTGTTTGTACTTAATAAGGCGCTCCAAACTACTTCGATAGACCCACGAGGTACCTGAACCCATAGGCGCAGAAGGTGAGTGTGATAACTTCCAGACAAACCGGAAGTCTACCTATAAAACAAATGACTTACGTTTTTTGATACTGATAAGAAGTTACAGTCACCTTGTTCCTCTTTATACTCTGGATCCAAATCTTTAATTGGATTCTTCAGTTTAAATTTCTTCGTAATCAATGTCTTAAACAATTTCTTTTTCCTCTCCTTTATTATCTGTAGTATTGTTCTTCTCTTGTTTATTTTCTTCAACACTTACTTATTTCATATCTTCTGTCTCCAGCTGATTCTCCCCATCCTTTTTCTCCATTTCGAAGTTCTCAAATTATTTTACCCTACTTTTTCGTTGAATTCACTTCCTCGCTTCTTAACACACAATGCTCCATAAAAGACGTTTAACCCATCTTTTTCTCAACATATTGCTCGTCGTTCCACAAAAAATATTATTCTTAAAAGAACATCTATGCAGGGTTCAGAACGCTTTTTTTTTCTTTTTTTTTACCAAACTTGTCAAGTAGCGGACGTCAGAAAATGCCCATGAACTGCTTTTGTCATAAAGACGGACACAGTTACCAAAATAGGGTGATCTAAGTCTGAAAACACACATTTATTTGTAAAACGCTTAAAAGAATGGAAATAAATACACGTTAATGGATACTGGGTAAAAGGTACTATAAAGATTAGAGGCAATGTTCGTTATGATCGCCATCTTGAATCTTGTTAATTTATTTTTATTAGAAAGAGGACTCGTATATATCAACCTGGGCTACAATTTTAGCAGAAATACATTGGTAAAGCCAGTTTTATCATATTTCTTGTGAGAAATAATGAGAGGTAATGTCACTATGTGTAGTTAAATCCAAATTCTAGAAATAATATGTTCATTTCTTTAAATAGTGCTATAAATGAATCTATATATACCACGCAGTGGCAGTCCTCCAAATGATGCAAATGAAGAAAGAGTTCAGGGGAAAAGGGGGATACCCAGTTTTAGAAAAAAAATTGGTGTTGGAAATGCTAATAAGTATTACACAATGATAGCTAACCGCAACGAAAGTTCCAGTGCAAAAGCACTAGTTATCCACAATTTGTAGCGTTTTTGTTTTTGTTTTTAGAATAGGACTATTAAATATATGGGGGCAAATGGGAAAGTTAGACTTTAACATTCGTATCACAAGAAATCACATTTCTGGACGTACCTACTTGTAAACTAGACTGACTGATTCAACTTTGTTTAAATCTCTTTGGCTTGATTTGCTAAGCTTGCATCAAATTGTCCCACTTGTCAAAGTAAGCTTGATTACTATTGAGTCAGGTAGAAATTGCTACTTGCGGCAAATAACTTTAACAATGATTTTCTGCTTCTGAGAATACTAAAAGTATATTCTAGGTTGAAAGTTCCGGAATATTTCTAGATTATTCTTAGAATATCTTGAAAGAATAAGCATCTTACACATGTTCCTATAATATACTTGGAATATCTCAAGAATATCCACAGCATATGCAATTATGCTGGATATTCAGATATTCGTAGAATTCACTACTCACATACCAAGAGTATCAGGGAATATCGTTGAATATTCCGATATCTATCTGTACTGTATGGAGCTAGTTCAATCTCTACTAACGGGCATCCTGACATGTTTTTCAGTTTTCTCAGTTTAATCAGGCGAACACTGTTATAGTAACTCATCTAAGACTCTGGGCATACATGATTTCTCCATCCCTGCGCCTCGGAAGACTAGTCGCCGAATGACATCATTATTCAGACATGGTGGGCTTACGTCAAATTGTCAGTTCAATCCATAAAAGATATTTTAGTCAAAATTAAGGTGTTCTGAACTGTTAAAAAAATTTTGGACAGTTGCATGGAAAAAGCTAGGCGCCTATAGCTTTCTGGAAATTTCCAGTAACTTGGGTAATCAAAACCAACCAGCTTGCAGGTTTCAAGAAAAGAAGAAAACTAGAGGGCAGAAGTGAGATTTGAACACGGCTTGCTCAGTTATAAGTCCAACGTTTTAGTAACTGAACTAAATTGCCACTGAAGAAAATCAGTACATCGGAACAGTATAGTAGGTCAGAAATACGTTGTTCGAACCCCGAAAATATCAATAAAGCTACTCCCGCGGCTTATGCCATTCTTAAATCACTTTTTCTATGTGTCAATTTAGGGATTACAATTCCCGTTCACTAAGAATATTTCCCGTTACTGCTGAAGTGTGTAATCAAAATGGCGGCAGCAAACACTTGATGGATGGTTGGTTAAGATAAGGAACCGTTTCCTCTTTCTGCGCATGTGCGAACATCACACTGGAACTGAAAATTGAGACTTTCCAATAAGGTAAACTAAATTTCTCAGTACTTTTCTTTTCTTTCAAGATTACTGTAAATACTGATAGTATCTGATACATTACTGGATATACAAAGCCCTTTCCGAAAATTTTTAACACTGTGTTTACTGTATATACATAAGAGATGATTAGTTTTCTACATCACGAACTTAATGTTTAACAAAAAAAACAGGAAATGAACACGCAATTCAGCACAATAAAGAGTACATACATCATAAACTTCATTTTATTCTTGATGACATGCGACATTATCATGCCAGAAATAAGAGCAGAGCGACTGAAACCATATACCAAAGATTTCTTTTCAACTTTATCGCCGATTGACTCTTCAAAAAAACTTCTTTTGCATTACCGCTAAAGTGGTAGCTGTCAAAATAACGTCTTGTCAGACAGTCTGATCTAATAGATGAATGGTCCACCTCTTCTCCCGCCCACTTTCATTGACATTTCACTCTCTAGCTTTTTTTTTTTTTACTTGACTTTCAAGGAACATAAAAACAACAGAAAAGAATCTCCAAATTCGATTTTCAATGCTGTCGCTGACTTCTTTGTTTGTGTCGCCCTTTTCTGACTGTCGCCAAGTAGAAGAAGAAGAAGGAGGAGGAGAAAAGGATGAACTACGTGTGGATGATGAAGAAAATGCAGCATCGTGAGGGAATAATAGAAAAGGAAAATAAAGTACCATGAAAAAAAATTCTCACAGTTGCAGGAACGGAAAAAAAAAATGTCAATGAGGAAAAGTGATAAAAAAAATCCGCCCAGAAATGTTTCTTTTCTCTTGATCCATCCTCAGTAAAAACTTAGTTTATAAGCATGCTTTATAGAAGCACTTAGTTTAGGAAGAAAATAATAGATTCCTGGAAATATACGATGAAAATAGAAGGCAAAGATAGACTTCGAAAAGCGACTGAAATTAAAGAAGGATGTACGTTAGTTTCTTTAACAAAAGGAAAAAAAAAATCTTTGTTAAGAAAAATCGAAATAATGATTTTCATTTGTTGAAACCTTATATTTTAGGCCATAAACATATGAGCAGTTTTCATTAAGCAACGAAACGACATTTCTCTGAAGGGTGGAGTGAGGTGGGGAATTTTATACTGGGCTTTTTCCTTTATCATTGTAAGTACCTTCCTAATTAATCATTCTACTACAGACTTGCCTTACGTACATAATAATCCCAGGTAAGACAATAAAACCTCTTTTCAACCTGTAGAACTATTAGTGGGCCAACACAATAAAGATAATTTCGTGCGGAATTATCTGAATCAAACTCTTTAATGCTTTTCCATTAAATAAATATGATTACTTGTTGATTGTAATTTCATTAATTGAATTGAATTGATCTATGGCTCAGGCCGTAATAGTGAAAGAATACGGCAGAGTCATCCAGTGGGTTAAGTTGAAAGCATTTGCCTGGTGTGACTTACAAAATAAAAGCGGCAATCAGGATGCTTGGACGCTGATATTGAATGCAGAACGTCCTGAATGTAAAGTCAACCACGTAAGCTACGGCTGCTCGTTGTAATTTCATCAATATCCTAAAAGTACTAGCACAGATCCCTTAAGAAAACATATTTACAAAAACAAAAAAGTGATCGTGTTTGAGTGCGTATTTTACAATATTATAAACATTATAAAAACAATATTGTATTCATTCTAAAATTAAAAGAGATAGTTTTCGTTCTAAAATTCCGTTAAAAAAAAATCATAGGAATTATTTGAATGTCTGTTGGGCTTCGCTTTTAAATATTTAGAAAATAGCTTCCGCAAAGTTTACTTAACTCATTTTGTATCAAACTTTCCACTGAATTCTCAGGTGGAATTTAATGATATCAACACTAAACTCATTAGGGAAAAACCCTCGCCTTTTACCTCGAAAAAAAAAAAGAAAAACAAACAACCATTACGTTAATACGAATGGTAAACACCCAACCGGGAAAACTGCTTTCCATCCACGATTTTGCACGACTAACTTTTTCCAGCATGAGAGAGAGAGAGAGAGGAAAATGTTGTTCAGAGGATGGTAACGTACGTGGAGAAAACGTTGGTTTCACGTCATTTCTGAATAACCCCATCATCTTACGTGCTACCCCTAAACGGGAAGCGAAATATGAGAGAAATAGGATCAAATACGCGGAAAGGTATGTTTGTTAGTAATTTGCATAGATGTGTGTAATGTTCCATGGAGTATGTGTGTGAGAAGAATGAGATTATCACATAACCTGTGGAAGAGCTTATGAGCTAAATATAACTTTGTTTGTAAAACTTGTTTGCGATCTACATATCCTGTGTGAAACCACATGTTTAAAGCTCTTGATAATTAGAATAGTTTTAACTGAGGTAAATACATTTATACAATACCAGGAACTCGGAAAGTTTTAATATATCATTACGACGAATGACCTTAACCTAACTAAAAAGTGAATCAAACTTACTTTGACAAGCGGAACAACTTCATGCAAGCTTACCACGTCAAGCCAAAAAGCTTTAAACAAGATTGAATCAAACAGTCTAGTTCACAAAAATCAAGGTTGAAATAGTCTTGACAGGGCAAGAAAGGAAAACATAATGTAATTCTTAAAAAATAAAAACGTTGCCCTGGGTGGGGAATCGAATCGAGGACCACTAGCACACCAATCCGATCATGTAGTTACTAGACCACAGAACCATACGCCCTAGATCGTTTTCCAAGCGCTATTTATAATTAGTTCATAATCACAAAAGAGGCTTGAAGAATTAAGGTGGGAGGTGGCGAAGATTTAGCTTGCAGCGAAAGAGTCCTGGCACGTGATGGGATTTCATCGCACTGAGATGAAACAAAATTCAAATACATTTCAAGTTTGGTAAGCTTCCTTGCATAACAAGCTTGAATTAGGTTAGGAATAACAAACAAACCATTTATGTTGTTATAACAAATTGTTTTGATGTTTGTTTATTAAGTTCAACACAGTATCAAGTTTGACAAGATCAAAGTAAGTAACTGATAACTTTGTTGCAAGTTGGTGTGCTATCTGGGACTAAACTCCATGGCACTACAGCCCAAATAGGAGCTGTATTTTTCTTGAATAAGGTATATTACGTTGTCACCGCAAAGAATCCCATCTTCTTTTCCCTGACGTTTGTGAACGGGGTCCACTACTTATTTATTGTGATATAAATCTTTAGTTCTGTACCTGTGAGAGCTAAAGGTGACTAAGTCTAATTTTGGCAAATAACCTGTAGTTTTGTACAGGTTTCGGAAGCCCACATAAAATGGTTGCTCGATTCTTGTTGCAAAAATCTGAATAACGTAAATAAGTAAGTCTGTTATGTAGTACTACGGTACCGTGTAATGTGTTCATGCACATAAAAAACGTTTCTTTGTGGTTGTCATATTTTTCAAATAAGGAGCAAACCAAGTTTTCTTTGTTTTAGACAAAAGTGTGTTTTAATGTATTTCACTGGCTTTAGTGTTAAAAAACATATGTGTATATAGCTGACTAACAATGCAACTAATATTGAATGCCTTAAACCAACTGTTCGTATACGCGGATGATGTGAATTTAATAGGGGATGATGCACTACAAAGTAACACCGATGTTTTAGTAGAAACTTGCGATGAGATAGGTCTACAGGAAACGTGGAGAAAACAAAATACATGATAATAAGCCGAAACGCAGAGGATGAAGAAAATAGGTACATAACAATGAGAACAGAGAAAAGGTAAATAAATTTTAATAATTGGGAGCATACGTAACTAGCAAAAAGAAAGTCACGGGGGAAATGAAAATTCACTTAGCATCAGGCAACGCACGTTTCTATTCAGCTCAGAAACTCTTAACCTCGCGATTAATATCAAGAAAGCTGAAATAAAAAAATATACAGAACGGTTATTCTGCCGGTAATACTGTATGGTTCTCGAAAGTTGGAGTACGACCCTACCAGATGAACATAAATTACATGTGTTTGAAAATAAGGATTTGAGAAAGATATACGGGACAACCTGACCGGAGAATTGAGGAGACTGCATAACGAAGAAATACACAGACTATGATTCACACAACATTATAAGAATAATGAAATCACGAAGGCTGAGATGAGCAAGACATGTAGCTCGGATTAGGGAAAAGTTAAGATTGTATTCCATCTTTGTTGGTAAGTCGGAGGGAAAGAGGCCATTGGGAAGACCAAGCCGTCGTTGGGATGACAATATTCGAAGAGATCTTCGAGAGGCAGATGTTCAAGATGAAAACTTGCTTGATGTCGCCCAGGATAGAATCCAATGGCGAACGTTTGTTATTGCGGCGATGAACTTGCGAATTCCGTAAGCAATAGAGTTAGTTAGTTAATGGTGTAGAGTAAGATTCGAACACGGGTCGGCCAATTGGCAGCTCGGTGCTTTACCTTCTAGACTAGTGGTTTTCAACCGCCGTCCGTGAAACTATTGTACCTGTTCTCGGCAAATTAATAAATTTAATTATATAACACTTTTCTAGTATATTTCGACGGTTCAAAATTGAGATTAAAGTTTACATTCTCTTTCCAAAATAATTAGAATATAAAGATGTGCAGTCGTCGTTTGAATGTCAAATAAACCTAGCTTACTGGTCTCTTATCGGTCCTTAATTTTTTTTTCCTGTATTTCAGCGCTCCGTGAGTAAAAATGTTTAAAAAAGAACAACATTGTACTAGACCACAATTACTGTTAGCTGAATTAAGCTGAGTTTTGTTTGTATAGGGAAAGTTTAGAACTTAAAACTTTCCAAGATCATGACTACGCAGAAGTACAGTATTACTGTACTATCATGGCCAAAATTATGTTCACATGACTTTGTTATACACGATTTTTCTCTAAGCATACAAGATAGGCCACCCAACTAACGTAGAGTGGGCGGTGTGTGATTCTGAGAGTGTGTGCGTGAACGAGCAAGGGTTGGAATTTTCTTTTCTTTAAGAGGAGACATCATCAGATGTCCTGGGTTCTGGAAATATGTTCATGATTTCTTGTAGTGTGTAGCAAATAATAAAAAAACGTAAGCAAGTCGTATTTCAAATACCAAAACAGGAAACCTAACACCATTTTTATTTTAGGTGGGCCACTAGTTAAGTGTATTGAAAAGTTTCATTCAAATTGTCCAATAGAAAAGATCCTTACCGAACATGGAGAATAAAAAATGAACTTAAAACTTATGGTTTCTTTCTTATTTCTTTCTTAATGAATTCCATAGAACACTAACGTTATGAATGAAAAACAAGAGAAAAGGTCTGTTTCTGTCAGTTCCGAAAAATAGGGCACGATATTTATCCTTTATAATTTCTGATATTATGTTGTTATTTACGTTATTTTGTGTGTGCATGCGTACGATATTGTGTGTGCGTGCATGTGATAAACATCGAAACGAGTATGCTTTCTTCCAAACGCCGTACCTTACTTGGTAAAACGTTCGTTTCGTTCTCCGGAGGTCCTCGGTTCGGTACCAACGGTTGACTGTCCTGACTTAGGTTTTCCCAGTGTTTCCCCACTGCGCATAAAAAAGATTACGACAACGAATGCCGGCCAAGTGGCACCTTCTTATCCCATAATCGTGTCTGGAAAAACAGACCCCCTCTTTCTCCTTCCTTCGTCTCGCCCATACTGAAATCAGCAAACATCATGAGCACGTTTTGTTTTTCAAAATAGACATGTATTGGTATCGATAAAATGAAAGAATATAGGCGAGACGAATCAATATACATAAGCTGATGGAGGGAGAAATTTTAACACATACAATGAAACAATGAAACCGATCGTATATCTGTTAGACAGAGGCAGAGAAATGAGAGAGAGAGAGAGAAAGGGGAGATAGAAGAAGGAGAAGAACAGATAAAAATTTTGAATTTAAACGTAGTTAAAATATTAAGTTCAGTTCCCACAATAAAAAGTTCAGTTCCCACAAATCAAATCTAACAGCAAGAGAGAAGTAACTTTTGGATTTTATATTTTTTCAGGGTTATTCCAATATATAAAGGGTGCTTCAAACATTCATTAAGTCACTTTCACAATGGAGACCAAACTTGGTGGTCAGATTAAATACTCATGGTTCCAGTGAAACTTCAGAGTTTTGAGACACATCTAGGATAATGTCAAAAGTGTAACAAACATTCTTTGTTTGCGCGAGGCTAGTTTGCAAATTCGGTGGGGTTTATTAAACATACTGGTTCGGAATACTTTGTAATCTCCGAAATTCCCAGTTCATAGATTTTCCAGACCAGGTCAATCGGTTTACGGGGTCACTTATGTTTGGGTCAGGCCCTATCAAAGGGTCATCAAAAGTGGCCCGGAATTGGCTCTGGAACACGCACAAAAAGAGAGAGTTTGTGTAAAGTAAGAGAAAAAATAAAGATAGAGAGAAGAAGACGACGCAGCGAAGACACGATAACAATACATCAAGAAAGAGAGGAAGAGAGAAAGACCAATGAAAAACATGAAAACTAGATTATCATTATGCCAAATATCACACACACTGTTTGCTCGGATTATGACCAGTGATGCTTTGTTCTCCACAACCCGAAGATAAATCTCTGTTTGAATACTTCAGTGTATGCGAAAAAGAAACTGGCTGGTGAGGAATCGAACCCAGGTTTTTAAATTAGAAGCCCAGCACGCTAGCGGTACTCTACGAGTGAATCTCTAGTCAGAATGTGCCTAACATATGTTCTAGTGTTTCTTTCTAACTATAATAACAGGAAAATTGCATATTTCTGATCAATGACGTGTTCTTAACCCCCTGGGACTTGATTTGGACTTTTCCAACCAACATTCGTAAATCGTCTTTCTCTCTTTAGTGACTCAGGTGCTTCATCCAACAGTCGGAAATATTCTCCGTTTTGTATGAGAAGTAATGATTGCTTGCTTTGTAAAAAAATCTTTAGCGTTAACAGGATTCGAACCCATGTTTGTTTGTTTTCGTACTGAAATGGCCAGCGCGTTTCCTCTACTCCATTTTGCCAACGATCTTAACAGCTATGAATAACCAAGTTCAATTGCGAGGAAACTGTAACACTGAGTCTATGTGTTACATTTTGTCTGTATGTATTGTGTGCTAAGTAAACACATTTGTATGCGTGTCCTTTTTGTCATTTCGAATTATGAAATGAATATATTATGGCAGTTTTAAGAACAAATCCAGTTTAGGGTAAGTATTGCCACATTAAAATACGATCACTTATTGTCGTTTATTTTAACGTGGATTAGGCTGAACGAATCTAACATCACCAAAAGAAAATTGTCGTGAGCAAATTGAGAAGTTAAAACTTCAATTAAAAGTTCTAATACACTTCGTGCAATATGACAAGTTAACCGTAACACAAATTTTAACTTTTGACAGTTTGTATTGTAAGCATGATAGCGCGCAATCTGAGCCTATTTTGATTTAACCAGTTTCAAAATATCCTGTTCAATTTTTGTGATACATTTTCAGTCACAAGTTAGGCACCCATCCTTCCCATGTCGGACGCTCTGCGGTGCACTCAGCCTCGTATCAAACTGAGTACCAGAGTGTTTTGGTACTCCTGGTCACCTTGAAAGGTAAAGGCGGTCGAGCGTGGGAGGATTAAAATGTAGTTTAGGAACATTATTCTCAGTATCAAAACTTAGGGTCGTGCAAGCAACTGTAGAAAAATTCATGAAAATAACTTTAGAACTTTCGTGTTTACAGGCCTGTTTCTCAGTAACACGAATTGATAAACAGTAATAAATAAATCACAGCCATATTCAATCCACTAGTGGATGAGGCCTCTCCCCGAAGGGAGGAGTTGGTCTACTGCTCCCACGCTGACCAGACGGGTTGGGAGAGGAGAGCCGAAGCTCTCACTGTGATCGCCACTGTCTTTTATTCACAGCAGCTCCCCAATTGTCCTCACGATGCTGGGTCAA